>JAACJM010000491.1:0-24994 GCA_013368315.1 Tetrapyrgos nigripes
GACAGTAAATTGGGTACAGCTCCTCAGGGCCTGATGATACAATATAATAAACCATATTCCCATGTTCAGAAAGTCTATATGCAATATCCTACCAAACCACATGGTGATCAGAGCTGATTTGATGCAATGGCTAGTACCCATCCTCCTCTTTTGCTATATTTTGGGCAGTATTTTGGCCATATCTCAATAAGCACTGCAGATATTGTAAATCTAAGTGTATATTCAGATTCAGGAACCCAAAATACACTATCTTATCTACTTATGTCATTTTACCATTTTTTATCACCGGCTCCAGGAATGTATTTTGCATTTTCTGAGCCAGCCACAGCATATACCCCTATTCTATTTGCAGATTCGGGGCCCTACTGATCACCTGCACCTCCTATCAAATTTTGAAGTGTGGGAAAAACCCACCCCCTGCCCCTAAAGCCCCCACTCACTGTCTAGCATGCGTGGGACAAAAAACCCGGACTGTTCTGCTCACTGCTTTATAAGGAAAGGCCTACCAGACCCACCCCCAGTGCCCACTCTAGCTGTGGGAAATAACCCGTAGGGCCAGTCTGTTTTTTGGCCTATGGAAAGTTTTCCTTGTGGATGTATCAGATAATATGGACAACTGTCCATATTGATACATGAATGTAGCAGATATAAGTGGTAGATGACGATCTTCCCTTGGTCGATGAGATCCTTGAAAATAGTATTCATTATCGCTTGGAAGGTCGCTGGTGAGTTCATTAATCCAAAGAACATGACCGTTGGTTCAAATAGCCCTCGGTTGGTCTTGAAGGCGGCTTTCCATTCGTCCCCCTCTTTGATACGGATGTTATTGTATCCCCAACGTAGATCGACCTTGCTGAACACGTATGCGTTTTTGAGTTTGTCGATTAGCTCTGGGATGAGGGGTAATGGATACGCGTTTTTCACGGTACCCCTATTGAGTGCTCTGTAGTCCTGTACGGGGCGTAGCTTTCCATCCTTTTTCTTAACAAAGAAGAAGGGACTTGCCATTGGGGATTTTGATGGTTTAATATAGCCTTTTTCGAGGTTTTCGTTCAGGAAGGAGTCGAGTTCGGATTGTTCATTTGGAGACAGAGGATATGTTTTACATGTGCGTGGTTAGAAGCCGTCTTGTAGTTCGATTGCGTGGTCCCAATCACTTCGTTGGGTTAGGCGTTCTGAAGTCTTTTTATCGAATACCGACAAGTATTCGTGATAATGTTTGGGTATTTGTTCCTCCACAGATTCGTTTTCAGTGTTTCGACGTGCTTTGGTAAAGGCAGCTCGGATACTCAGCTTGGTTTCTGATAGATTATCGTCAGGGTCATTCGGGGTATCCAGATATTCCATAACGAGTTCACTCCATTGTCCTGGGACATCCCATTGTCCGGTTGTATCTTCTGAGGTGAGCATTGCTCCTAAGTTAATTCGTTGTAGACGGATCTTTCTAGATCGTTGAGATCGACGTTGTCCGGCTACCTTTGGTTGTGGCGTAGTTTTATGAGGTCCTACGATGTTTTTGAATGTCACTTGGTAATCTCGGTGGTGTGTTCTAGGGTTGACTACTTCAGGTTGTTTCAGTTTCGTAGGGTAGGTTCTCGACTTAGCTTTGGTTTGTACCGGGACTTTTCCCAGCATACAAGTGTCAGGACATCGTGTTAAGTTGATTTTTGATGTTGTCCAATCGATCTCCGGGTTATGATGTTGTAACCAATCGGTACCCAAAATGATATCATGATCTCCGATGTCTGTGATGTAAAACTCGGCGGTTTCTTCGTGGTGAGATTGACGGTCTTGTGTGTAGATTCGTAATTTTTGAATGGTGTAGTGTCTTACCCACCCCATCACATTTTCTGATCTGTCAACATTTCGAACTGGGAATGGTTTTTTCAGGGGAGTACGGTTGAGATGGTGTTTTTGGGCAAAGGCGTCGTTAATGATGATTCCTTCCGCTCCACTGTCTAGCAGAGTGGTTGCGTTGATTTTTCGTCCAGTTATTTTCCCGATCAATTCAGTTTTAAGTTCTATTGAGGGGGTCTGTTGGTTTCGAGTGATTGCCGTGATTCTTAATTCAGATGGGGATCGTGGCTTACGAAAGGGTATAAGGCTCGTGTATTGCCCGTGTTTTACTGGTATGTATGTCCATGTTCCTCCTCCTGACGACGTGGCAGGGGAGGTATTCAAAAATCCGACTCTGTTACGAACTTTCTTAGTAGTCCTTCCTTTTCTTCTCTCAATAGTGCTCCGATTCTGGTAGTGAGTTCTGAAATATTGTCCGTGGTAGTGTTGACCTTGGGATCCGAGGTCTCTGTGACGGCTGCAGTTTTTATGGAAGGTCTCCAGGTCGTGTTGTTGGGAGTCGTCGGAGGCGTACTAGGGAATGTAGGGCAATCATTTCCCATGTGTCCCTGTCCCCGGCATCTGAAGCATCGTCCTTCTTTCCTCATTTTATCCCTTTCTTGGGGGGTCAGTTTCGGTGGATATTTAGTGATTGAAGATGCACCTGGGGCGTTGTCTTGGAAGGCGTTTACTTCCATACTTCTCGTTCGACCACTTCCTGTACCCTGTGACCTCCTACCCGGCTGTCCTTCCTCTCTTCTAGGTTTGCTCCACAAGGTTTTCTCTTCCTGTCTCTCTAACCAAATCATGTGTTGTTTGACCGCAGCTTTTTGTAATGCCGCGAGACTTTTGGGTTGAGTTGATAGGTAGGAGATCCAGTTGACTAACCCTCGGGGAAGTCCTTTTTGATAGTACTTCATTAATGCCTTGTCGTTATAGCCAGTATCGTCAGCGTATCATTTGAATTGGGAGTTGTACTTATCAATATCGGCCAGGGCTCCTTCCATCCTAATATGTTCTATTTTGGTTTGGGCCTGGGTTTCCCGAGCCGAGGGTTTGAAGTCTCGTAGGAACTCTCGCTTCACTTCGCGTAGAGTCCAGGATTTTTCCTTCGTTTTCGGTTTCGAAGCGGAGGAGTCTTCATCGGTACTTGTATATTCTTCATCACTATCACTGAAATCATCTTCTTCCTCGAAACTTTTACCATCATGTTATGAGCCCATCGTTTCGCTTCTTCTCCTGAGAATAGCATGAGGAAGAACAATATCTTTTTGTCTTCGGTGGGATAGACTTGGTCATTGAGCCGGAGATAGTTGTTAAATTCGGCTATCCAATCCTTTGTTTGGTTCCGGTCTCCTGTGAACTTCTCTGGTTTTACTCCTCGTTCTTTGGTAGTCATGTTAGGAAGGGCTGAAGACTGCGCGTCATCGTCGAATGGTGCGGCGTCATGGGGTGCTTCAGTTCCTCCCGCAGCAGCTGTGGCTGAGGCGGGATTTTCGGACATTTCGAGGGCAGCGTGAAGGAAGTGGAAGTCGATTGGTCGTGAGGGATTGACTGAGATGGGTTCTTGGACTGCACTAGGAGTACTGTCCGTCGGGGATCTGTTGAGAGGGACTTGGGGTTCTAGAGAAGTTTCGTTGTCTGGGTTCGGTTCATGAGACAGAGTTGGTGATGGGGTTCTGGTAGGATTTGGGTTATCTGTGGTAGGTTCTGGTGGGAGTGATTGGAAGAGTAGGACTGGTTCGATACCAGCTGTTTGTTCTTCGATTGAGAGGGGTCGATTATTTATGGAGAGTCGGTTGGGACACGGATGGGTTGCGCAAAATTCCCACCGGTTTTCGTGCGAGAAGTAGCAGTCTTGTTGGTTTCGGGGAAAATGTGCATGAGGTCGTCAGAGACAAACGATGTGGGGAGAGGCGGTGCGACTGGGATTCTGTGAGGCTGTGTGAGATCTAGTGGTTCTAGGGATTCCACTTCCGCGCATTCACTCGTTTTCGGATTCTGGAAACAGGTGATTCCACTGTTCACCCAAAACGTCTTCCCAAGAGGTCAGCGATCTGTAGTAGTCGTTTACTCTAGGAACTCGAGTTTGGAGATATTCGTGGTATTCCTCTTAGCAGAATTCTGAGATGGCACTATCTTCGTAGTCGGCGTGACTGAACCAATATGGAAGAGTTGTATCTCCTAGCTGGACGAAGTAACACATATCTGCAATTGTGTTTTCAGGTGATATCTTTATTCGGAGGTACTCAAGGACGGTCACTTCACCTGAGACCCACGATCTTTCGTTGAGTATGATCCAATAGTCGTCGAGTGCAGTAGCGTGTTCGTGTACTGTTGTTTTGAGTTCTTCTAGGTAGTTTGCGAAGCCTTCTGATTCTTCGATGGGGAAAGGATATATCGGTGGGGGTCGGGTTCGTAGATTGTCAAGGAAAGGTTCGAAGTTAAGGGCCAGTGTGCTTGTCAGGGATTCCTGTGCGAGGTCTGTTGTGAGGTGGGTGTAAGGTAGTCTGTTCAAGTGTCAAGAACATTGTCACTTAGCAAAACCACCCAAGTCACACAATGAACAAGATAGATTCGGCTGGTTACAATGAGATGAGATAGAGAAGAGATGATAGATATAAGAAGGGGTCGAGTAGCTGACTATGCTTGATACTGCACTGTACTAAGAGCGGAGTAGAGATGAAGTGAACAGACTAAGGAATCTAGTTACGAGATCTACGATATATATAAGCGAGAAGTGAATATGTGGGAATGTCCATGGAGTTTAGGGATCGGAGGCGATAAAAATGTGAGTCAAGTAAAGGAGTAAATATGTGAGAATGTCCATGGAGATAAGGGGACGGAGAGGTGAGTCATGGATCGGGATGGACGATGGTGAGAAGTAATTAGTGTTTATGGGTTTATAGAAGGGAATGGAGCAGAAAGTGAATAAGTAATAGAAAGAAATACAGAAGGCGGGAGGCGATTCATGACAATGTCCCCATTTTTCGCCAACAAGGGTTTTCATCCTTGACTCACCTTTCCCATCTGAAGCATCAGCAATCATGTGGCTCACCAAAAAGCTGCCAACATGGCTGCAATATATCAATATTTGAAAATACAGATTGAAAAAGTGAATGAGGGTATGAAGAGAAACACTGACGGGAAACAGAGTGAAGCACCAGATGTCTTTGAGGAAGGGGCATATGTCTGAACTACCAAATGCCCAGCCAAGATAGGACCATTCAAAATCTTAAAGAGAATCAGGAATCACGCATATTGTCTCAAGCTCCCCAGCTCTTTAAGTGGAATCCACAATGTTTTCCATGTGAAGATGTTATCAAAATTTGACAAGGACCTTGTTGGGAAATGTCCTCAGCCACCGCCTTACAAAACCAAATTGGAGAAGTTGGGAACTTACAAGGTAGAAGAAATTGTAGATTCGAAAATAGAAAGGAAAAAATTAAAATATTTGATCAAATGGAGAGACTATGGGGACAAAGAGAATACATGGCAAACATTACACACCTTGAGAAATGCTGTCAAGGCCTGAAACCCAGAAAAAACCTCACTCAACAAGGGAACAATTGAACGCCTTAGAACGGGGGGAAAAGATACCCCCAGATACGATACCAGAGGAACCAAAAATCCCTCACAATCAAACATTGGTCCCCAAAACCCAACCTGAACCTCAGGAGAAATGAAAGTCTCCACAATTCCAATCCCAACTCTAACCAAGGATGAAGACACTATTTATTTGTCAAAGACGTCGTATTATTACAACCAAGGAGATAGACAGCCTGAACTCAGGATTGATGTAGCCAGAGACATGGGGACCATGGACTGCTCACAATATGAGATAATACACTTAACGGTTCGCGAAGAAAGACAACAATTGAAAATTGGATAAACAAGGAAATAAGTTAGATACTGCAAGAGACTTGGATATAATGAGAACACCATAAAAAATCACACAACTAGAACCATGTCCACTTAGTTCTCCTTACCCTTCAAATGTTTTTTGGTATGAATGGGAGAAGTGCGAGTAGGCCCCTTGCCCTTTGGAAACTTAAAGCTAGGGAAATAAACCAGAATTAATTGAGATCTCAAAGCAAAGATCAATTAAAAGCACTTACCCAGGCCTACCAGTGAACACTCGATGGACAGAGGGACTACCAGCTGTTGGAACAGCCGATGGAGAAGTTTGAAATTTCTTGGGTCTTGGAGTGGGCAGATGCACAAGCAAAGTAGGAGGGACATTGACACGGCAAGGAAGGGTGGCAAACAGCGAAGTGGCTGGAATAAGGAGGGACGGAATTGGAGGAGGAGGGACGAAAGACAGAGCCTTGACGAAAGCATTAGCGGATGGGAAAGGTGCCAGAGATGACAGCAAATTGGCAGGAATAGGCAAAGGACTGGGATGGCTAAAAGAGAACTGTAAACAATCAATACTGAAAAAGGAAACAACAACCACACACGGAGAATTTCTGACCATATTCTCGATCGACACAACTTCCTGGCCTGACACAGCTACCAACCAATTCATGGTAATATCCCCTTCCTTGACAACACCAGTAATAGTCTTGGATGCTGCAAAAGTATGGTGAAGTAGGCTCCCCAAGCAATCAAATGCAATCCCAACGCTTGTGGCACAATTACCCCCGAACTGATGGCCTGGTGAAGGAGCAACAAGGTGCCATCTAAACTGGTCATATACTCCTGGAAAGGAGGCTCTTGATGGAAGATGCTACCATGAACACCTTGGAGACCGACTGTGACAAAAAAGTGAACCTCTCCCTGCAAAACCATAATCACTTGCTGGGAAGTGGCTGAGAAGAAAATGCCCATTAAAAAATAGGTAGCCACCTCATTAAAAAGCCAGTCGGAGACATACCATTTGCACATTTCCAATTGTCCAGTTCCCACTTGATACCAGCCATAATGCTATGTGAAAATAAGAAAAGATGGAAGTGGGAGGAGAAATTGGAATACATACTGAATACACTCCTGTGATTCCTTAGTTAACTCCATGTTCAACAAGTGGATGACCACATCCTTGATTTTGATAAGGATGGAGAGGTCCTTAACCCAATCACTAGACCCATTGACAGCGTCCACCAACAGAAACTGCAGTTCAAAATACAAACTACAGATCAGCAAAATGGTGAGATTGAAGGAGTATAACTATCACGTATGACGGATGGTCAGAACTAATAATGGGAAGTGAGGGAGCCGGCACAGCATTAGGGACAGCTGGCAACAAAATAGGAGTAGGACAGGGAGCAGGAGGAAGCTGGAGGCTGGGGAAATCCATTGCATAAGAAGATAGGAAAGGGAAGGATGGAGATGAGGACGTAGTAGAGGAAAACCCCTACTCTTTATAGAGAAACACTGCACCTAGAACCAGCCACAGAGGCATAAGAATGTTCGATCTAGACCTGGAAAACATCAGAAAATTTCAGAGGAATCACTTGAATGAAAACCATGGCTCCCTACTCAAACAAAATTTTTTTTGAGAAGTCACTTGAATCAGCCACCAGTCAAACAATATCTACTTACCAGAATGGGTGGAAAAGGTCTCGTCAAAGAAGCATACTTTCTTCTCACAGCATTAACCAAAGAATACTACATTCACCAAAATTAATCTTGAGAAGCATGTACCACACGGACACCTGCCTTCGAGGGCTCAGGCTGGGAAAGGGGGGAATACTGTTAGGAACCGAACAATCTCACAATGCAATGATGAAGGAGACAGGTGACTATGTACCAAGGAACCAGATCACAGCCTCAACCAAACAAACAGCCCCAAACCAAAGATGTGACAAATGATACCAATGATGGGGTAAATACTAACAATGATGGGACAAATACTGCACAGCCATGAAGGAACAGCCTCAGATATATGGATCTTTCTGGAATACAGGAGACAAGACACTAAAACAATGTGTTGACAAAATATTTGGAAGAAACCAGATAGGATAGGCTATGCAAGGAAAGGCAGTAGCAAGGCTATGACCAGTGCACTGCCCTTCAGTTAATACAAATTTTTAGGTATAAGTACTCACTGGAGACCTTAAGTCTCCAGTCCACTATTTTGTCTAACTATGTACTTGTTTGAAATATACTGTGATTATTCAGTATACTTGTCTCTATCTGACTATTAGCGGGGCTGTTGAGGAGTTGACATGTCACTTATCATCGTTTGATAAGCTATGCTACTTATATATACCAGAATCACTTCTATATTAACTCTTGAACTGAAGAACTCACCAACGAATCAACAACCATACTCTAAGCTTACTAATAAGCTTTTTAACTCAAACACCACCAATCACCTCTATTTGCATACTAGCCATTGAGCTGCTAAGTGGTCTTGCCCCTCTAACTTAAGTATACGTATCTTTTAGTTGTGTTACTTAGTACTACCCTTACTATTTAATATCAGCTTTGTATGTATCTTAACATTTTCTTGATAGATGAAGAGAGCACAAGAAACAGAGTCCTTCAAGTTATTGAAGCTATCCAGGAGTCTCTGCTGAGTTGGACATTTTATTAGTTTGCAAAAGATGACATGTCCCTATTTAAAGTCAGACAAAGAACTCGCATCAGAATCAAAAGAACACCAGACAACCTCAAACTAGAACTCTGCCATATAAGTGATCAATAGTACTAAAAAGTCTTAGAGTCACACCAAACTTTACTAGAATCAAGATCAAGATTGGTATACATAATAGTACATGAATATAGTCATAATGGCATCCAAAAAGTTCAAATATGATGAGGAATGGTAGGCACACAAACAAACATGTTGAAAAAAGTCCAGACATAAAACTGAGCCATAGCTTCCTCCACTAAAGAGACTTGTTGTTCAAAATCAAAAGCTGGATCTTGAACTGGGAATGCCAATGTAATGAAGTTAGGTTTCACACCAGGCCAAGCTTGCATGACACTGTGAAGGCCTTGGAGATAGGGCACACAGTGTTCCCAAGATGAAGAGGTGAGACCACCATCAGTGTAATTGAAATCAACACTGAAAGGAAGCCCTCACAAGCATCTAGCCAACTCATTTTCATGAGCAAACTTATCTGCATCTGGCAGTAAAGCCTTGTCTAGCATCATTAGCTCCATCTGAAACAAGATTTCTGCTTTGCAATGTTCACAGCTGGTACCATCTTTTCTGACAGCTCTACACTTTGCCACTGTGCAACAGTGGAAGGCAAGTCCTCCAGCTTGATATTAACACCATGTTGCTGATTGGTGAGGTGTTCCTGCAGCAGTTTTTCCATCTCAGCATGTTTCTTCCCTGTTGAACCCTTCAAATCCCTGTTGTACTCTAGTCCATTGACCAGATCCAACACTGACCTCCACTCCTTCCCTTTCAGGATCAGAGGCTTGACTGTGAGCAGCCATAATAACATGGGGTGCAATTTAACCCACAAAGTAATGAGACTGGCTTGAAGAAATCAGTGATTCTGAAAGAGGAAGGTGGGTACCAAGCTTTTCTGAAAGCTGTTGTTCATGAAAGACTGATAGGTCCTTCAAAGCTGTTGACCAAGCATTCGGAGCAGAGGAGTTGAGGGGATGAACTAAAGGAAGGAACTTGTTCTGTGCAGCTTGCACCAGCATATCTTTGATAGGCTTTTGATCTATAGTCTAGTTAGTAATTTGCTTTAATATAACCTAAGAAGACTTACAAGGCTTTCTACCACCTTTCTTACCAGCTTTCATTGGCAATACAACAGGCCCTTTGCCCAGGACATCGATAAGCAGTTTAGTTTTGGCTGGAACTGGTGTAGATAAGGAGGATGCAGGAACATGAAGGGCAGCAGCTGGAGAGACAGGAACAGGAGAGCCAGCTGTGATTGTCATGACTGGATACTCATCAAGTGAGCAACATAATGACCACTCTGAGTCCATCCACTGCTCCAAACAATTTTGTGAGGTGGCAAAGTGTCTGACATATCAATATACCCTTCTGAGTTGTGCATCAGCAGCCTATGATCTGGAAATTTGACAATGGGATTGGAAGCACTATCCATGTGAATAGTGGATAGACAAGTCACTTCTCTGACATACCACACTGGTATTCCTGCAAGAAAAAGTCTTTGCACATTCTCAGCACAGTATGCAAATCCACCCATGAGTTGTTTTTTGACCTCCAGAATCTGAGGCAAGTAAATATGCAGCCATTCTACCTGAGCATACAGCTCCAAATACTGGCACTGGATATTGGCTATGAGCAGGAAGACATCATTCTATGAAGAATCAATGCTCAAGCATTGCACAAGGCACTGGAGAGCAGCTGTAAAAGAATAGGATAGTCTTTTATGTACTTGATAGGTTCAATAAACTCAGATTGTCCAATCGAAAGAGTCAGACGGCGCTATCACGAATATTAGTAGCGCGCAAAGCAGCTAGCTAACGTTCGAGTTCCTGAAGGAGTAAGTAAGCGCTAGGCTTTACCAACTGCTCAAGGGATCACACTTTGTATGAAGGTATAACACTGTAAGAATTCCACACCGATCTAGTACATGCGAATGGTATAAGTACTACTAGGGATTTACTGGAATATTGGTGATACTTCTAGTGAATCATAGAATATTCGGTAGAATGAGTCATTGCGAGTCAGATACAAGTCCGAAAGATTAACTAGAAATGGTAAAAGTAAACTAATTAATGCAAGGAGGAAGTTGAAGATTAGATACTGGAATTGAATTGATTCCATTACAGAGCCCCCCCAGCTTCGACTTACTCCGATCCGAAGCAATCTTTAACCAAGTTGAGTACCTCCTCCCAGTCTTCATCGTCCTCGGTAACCTCGCTAGAAGGCGAATAGGCGTCTACCGACCATCCAGGATTAGTCGGGTCGTAAGGAGCCAAAAGCCCAAGTTTGGCTGCGGTGGATTCGGTAGGATGCAAGATAAGAGCACCTGCCTTGGCTTTTTCCTCGTCGATTCCCAATTCTTTCCTTCTAGCTTCTCGTCCCCTAATACCCATCTCCTTGCTCTCCTCTACTGTCCTTTTCTCCATTTCCAATTCCTGAACCGATCTCCGAGTAAGTAGGGTGAGAGTTTCGTCCTGAGCAAGTCCAAAAATCATACCCCAGTTGCATTCAGACAGGTACCCTTTGCGAATGGAACGTAGGACTTGATCAACTATCCATTGGGCGTATTGACGAGCGACGAACTGCAAGATCGCATATTGCTCCTGCAATCCCTGTCAGGACTTGGCGTGAGCGTCGAGGATGGTTGATCCGCTGGATTGAGAACGAGTGAGAGATGAGGGAAGACGTTACGCAAGGAAGAATTGGACCACTCGAGATCAAGTACGTCGCGAGGAATGGAAGGGAGTAAGGGATTATCAGGACTGCGGAGCCCGTTGGCGGCCGTAACAACCATCCTGGCCAAGTACCTAAGCTCTTCCAAAATCCTAGCTGCAGTTTCAGGCGTGAATCTAACGATGCAGTCTCCTCCGTTCCAGTCCGGCACATTCATCATTTGATCGTCAGTCAATGGCTTGGAGAGTATAGCTTCGCGGAAAAGGTACCAGATAAGGAGTCGAAGGTAGGGGTTGCAAAATCCCTCTTGGAGGATGGAGACGGGGTCGGATTTGTCATAGGAAGTAAGAGGGAACTCAGGCTGGAGAGATGTACCATAAAATGCGGGATTAGCGCCACTAATTCCCTTTTTAGGACTAAAAAGGTTGATGCATACCGTAGGAACTGAAAAAGGCGGAATGTATTTGATTAATGCTTGGCAGTCGGTCGTGCTTGATGGATCATAGGTGAATGAGGCACGATTGCATTCCTCAAAGATGTGACCATCGGTCAGGCATTTGGTGCAGGGAGTAATAGAGGTAGAGTTAGGAGTGAAAGTCATGTCGTCGAAGAGGAAGTGTGAAAGAAGAATGATGAAAGTGCTGAAACTAGAAGGATGTTCGAGTTTACTAATGAAAAGTGAATCTGCAAGAGCCTTTTTAAGTCTTTCCAGGTCTCTTTCAAAGTCTTCAAGAAAATTCCGCTTAGGCATCGAATCTTCCTCTATCTTCTGCGCTCTCCGGTCTATCATAGTTGTCCCAAGCAAAGTTCTTCTGGAGGTACAATTTAATTGTAGATTTTCTAATAGCCGATGGTCTGCCTCCCATTTCATTGCTTTGTCTCCTACCATAAATAGTCTTGCAGCTTTGTCTCCTCAGCTACTCGTGTTCTGGTTCTTGGTCCATTCATCCAGGACCTCGGGCGCGTTGCGTAGTTTTGCCTTGGTAAGCCATTCATCTTCGGATGGAGGGAAATTTTTCCATCTGACTTTGAATTGCTGAATTCTCCGCGATCCTCGCTTCTTCCACCTCGTTGCCACAATTCTCTCTATTTCAGTTTCTGGCCACGTTTCGAAGTCCTCTCTATTCATACTTTGCTGGACCCTCTGCCCTAGATGCGTCGGGGATGGCGTATACTTTTCTAGGTGCGCAATGTTGATAATAGGATGTATCCCGTAAGACTTTGGGAGACGCAATTGATAGGTGACTGGTGATAATTTCCTGATAATCTCGAACGGCCCGTCGTATCTCATTAGCAATTTCTTTCCCCTACCTTTCTCCTCTCGTAGCAGGTTCAGAGTGTGCGGATTAAGCACCACAAGGTCTCCTTCTTCGAATTCGTAAATTAGTCTTCCTTTGTTGTATCCTCTTCTCTGATATTCCTGTGCTAAATATACTGCTTCTTTGGCCCGACTACGATCGAATTCGAAATGTTCAATCATTTCTTGTGCTTTTTCATTACGTATGACAGTATCAGTGTACTCTCCTCCCCCAGCCGAGGGTCGTGAAATGAATGCTGTTGGCGACGCGAGGGTAGATGCGGTGGCAGGCAAAAAGCCATAAAGCAAATACGCAGGTGGAAATGTAGTGGAAATGTGGGGAGTAGTATTGTAAGAGAGCGTCAATCCGTCGAGATGCTCTGACCAGTCTGTCCTTGAAGGTCCGATGTAAGCCCTAAGCGCCACTTCTAGAGTATGATTCAGGTTTTCGGTTTGACCATCTGCCTGAGGGTGATAAGACATCGTAAGTGCGCGTTTCGATCCCAAGAGTCTACAGACTTCCCCCCAAAAGTCATGACGCCATCTAGAATCCCGATCCGAAATAATTTGCCTAGGAATTCCATACTTGCATATGATATGCTGGAAAAAAAGTTGAGCGGTCCCTACCTCTGAGATCGAAGTAGAACAAGGGATACATGTCACGAACTTAGTCAGTTTATCCACAATGACAAGGATATTATCAAATCCGTTGCTGAGAGGTAGCTCTGGAATGAAATCCATGGTTACTACTTCAAAAGGTCGTTGAGGTATGGGAATGGGTTGCAAGAGTCCGACTGGAGTGTGTTTCCGAGGCTTCGACTTTTGACAAATATCACAAGAATCAATAAATTGTTTTAAATCTCGGGACATCCGTGGCCAGTAGTATGTAGTAGCCAGTCGATTGTAGCATTTATGGTATCCCCCGTGCACCGATTCAGTCTTACCATCATGAATCTCAGACATAATTTCCACCCTAAGAGCTTCCGGAACGCACAATCGTGTATTGCCATTCCAGTCTTCGAAGTAAAGCATACCATCCTCAGAGTAATGGTAATGAACGTTCTGAGGGTTTCGAATATCACTAGTGGCACGGATCGAACTGATGATTGCTTCAAAGCCACTATTCTGCTCGTACGCAGCTCTCCACCGGAGAATCTCCTCGGAAGAAAGATGGATCAATACACTATAATTCCGTGAAGTAACATATTCGGAAGCGAGGAAGGCCTCATCAGTACCAGTGATTGATTCACCTGAGAAGGTTGTAGCGTGAAGTGAATCCAAGGGAATGTCTGCATCCAATACCTGTGCTTCTGCAAATTGAGATGCCACTGTCAGTAAACGTTCCTCAAATCTTTCACTTAAGTCCTCATAAAGACTTCGAAGTGGGTCTGAGGATGCAGATGGAATGGGGGAAATAGTGGAGATGTCTGGGCTATCCTGTGGAGGTATCGTCGACGGAGTCTAGAAATAGGGTCAACGTTGGAATGAACGCGCCCAGCTCGGTGAATGATACGCATTTTAGGGTATGCTGAAAATACTGTACCCCAAGTAAGTAAGCGTCGGTTCACATTCTGGAAGGTAGTACTCCAGGTGAGCGCAGCGTGATCCGTAACAGCCAGGAGGTCTTCACCCTCAATAAAGGGTTGGAATTTTATTAACACCTCCTTCAGCGCTAAAGCCTCTCGTTCAGTAGCCGAATAATTCCGTTCTGGGGACCGTAGAACTCGTGACCAGTAGGCTATAACACGCTCTATATGAACAATGGTGTCGTCCAGGTCAACGGCCCAGGAACCGGGAGAAGGCACATCAGAAAGGTCCTTACTTAGGACTGACACCAGTGCAGGAACCGAGTCGCCAGCCGTGTGTGCTTTTTCCAGTCGCTCATAAAGCTTTGTGCCCCTAAGATCACCGACTCTGACTGGTTGAACCTGTTGAAGTATTCCCGCCAGCCCATAATCACAAGCGTCGGTGTACAACCTATAAGGATGTCCGGGCATAGCAAATCCTCGGACCGGCGCGTTAACCAACACTTCTCGGCAAAGATCGAAAGCTTCCTGATGCAAAACCGTCCATTCCCAGTCTGTACCTTTCTTAAGCAGCTGGAAAAGTGGCTGAGCGATCCAAGCGTAAAAAGGTATGTAACTAGAGAAGTATACCATCATTCCCAGAAACGTTTGAAGCTCCTGCGTATTTGTAGGTTCTGCTAGGGCCACAATAGCATCGACCTTTTCCTTGTGTGTAGAGGAACCCAGACGAGACACTTTTTGCCCAAGTAACAATAAGGATTGATACGCGAAGTGACATTTTGGTGGAGACAGAGTAATTTGAACCTTGGCAATTGCTTTGAGAACTGAATCAATATGTTGTAAATGATCCTCAAAGGACTTGGAGAAAATGACAATATCATCAATGTATACCAAGGCAAAAATCCAAAGAAAAGGGGCCAAAACTCCTTGCATTACGTGCTGAAAAACACTCGGCCCATTCCGATATCCAAAGGGCATCCTTCGGAATTGGTACAATCCTCTATGGGTCCTGAATGCGAGCTTCTCCGCAGCCTCATCCGTCATCGTAAGTTGGGTAAAACCGGCCAATGCATCCAGCGTGGTAAGCCATTGCGCCCCAGTTAGAGCCTGTAGAATGTCTTCCTGTTTAGGTAGAGGAAATTCATCCGGAATCACCATATTATTCAAACGCCGGAGGTCAATTACCATTCGAGGCTTACCATTGCGATGCACTATAAAAGCAGGAGCTCCCCAAGGACTGTGAGATGGTTCGATCACCCCTAAACTGAGCCAGGAATCCATCTGCTGATCAATCACCTCCCTGTTAGCAGGCGAAGTCGGAAAGGGAGGCAACGAGACTGGCTGTGAACCTGATTTTAGTTGTATGTCCACCTTGGCGTCGAAGCTTCCAAGCTTACCGTCCAATCCGAAAGCATCCTCGTTATCCAGTAACACTGCTTCTAGCCGTTCACGTTGCAATCTTGTCAGGTCTGAAGAGATGGAGACTTCAGAAATAAGACTACTAGCAGGAACATCTTCGATATGCACCTCAGCTGTTTTTGGGCCTCCTTCCACTGGTTTTTCCGCTGTTGGATTCGTCCTCTCCATTTGCATTGCGTTGTGCTTTGGAGGAAATTTCAGCAAAGCTCTGAGTGAGGTTAGCCGAAGAATGCATTTGTCCCTCGTTTTCCAGGAGAAGCTTGACTAGATGACCATAAGCGAGGGTTCTCTCAAGCTCCTTTGGTTCCAAGTCCTTTTCCTTATCCAGCCAGTCTTCCGGATTATGGCACTGACCAAGAAACTCGCCCTTCTCAATGACTACTGGGTTTCTAGAAAAATTTGCCACATGAAGGAAAGGGTCAGAACATGAAATCAGCGTATCAGCTATCCCAAAAGCATCGTCGGGATTAGTATTATGACGAATACATCTTTCCACATAGAGCTGATCTGTTCCTGGAGGGAAATGGACCTTCGCACGCACGGTTGTGGATGATTCTGGCGGAATGATTGTTCGATAGAGAGCTACTACATCTCTCCGACTTTCCCTACGTCGTTGCCGTTGCCGAAGACGTCTGGAATACCTACATAGTCTCCGGGAGCCTGAGAGCTTCCAGTTTCTCGTTGCACAGCAATTTTGAAAGCTTTACCGCTGATATCCATTAACGATGAAGTAATTGAATTGTGCACTTCTAGCTCTCTTCCCGTGTCTCCGAACGTTAGGAATGACTGTCCTTCACGGCGTACAATAGATAGATCAAACTGATCTGCGAAATCGTTGCCTAGGATGAAGGGAGTACTCATATCCTTGACTACGTATGCCTCTACCGGTAATTTAACAGGGCCATCCGTAGTATGAAAGTATAAATCAATACTCACAAAGCCCGATATATTAGTGGTCCCAGTTACTTGAATTAGAGTGATACTCTGTCCAGCCCGTGGCTTTGGTTTTGACGTCAGTCCGTTAAGTGCCTGTTGTGAGATAAGGGTGATATCAGAACCCGAGTCTATGATGACAGGAATGGCATCCTCGAATCCATTAACTGTAGCTGAAGTTTCAGTGGCTCTGGATCCCAAGAATGTCGTTCCGGGCGGTCGTGCCATTCTTCGTTTTAGCTCTAAAAGAGGCTGAGTAGTGCTAGCAGTATGGCACATACGCACGAAGTGATTAACCGAATTGATCTCTCTAGCAAGGCGGCGACGACTCCGACGATTTAGGGACGGTTTAGCATGATAAGAGGTGCATGCGGTACTAGGTGCTTGAGGCGTTTGAGTTAAATTAGAGACAAAGCATGATTTAGATGAGGAGGAAGGCAAATCTTCGAGAGTAGTTGATAGGGGTATCGAGGAGTTAGCGGACGAATGTATGGTAGTAGAATTATCGGAGATAGAAGAATGATGAGTATTTGGCTGATTGCCGACTAAATAAGTTGCAACCTCCGGCGCTTTGGTCGACTCTTCATTAGTCCGGAGGTCTTCTAAAAATCCTGACAAGCACTATCATAGAGGTCCTCATACCTATCTTGAGCTTCAAGATCCTCAAGAGTGCAGCTTGCTAATCTCACCCTTGCAGTCCGCTTGCGCGAGTGTTTACATTCGTTGTCCCAATGAAGCTCGCTTCCGCAGTGCCAACAAGGACGGGCTCCTTTGTCTTTAGGAGTAGTCTTCTTCGATATGACAGAATCATCCTTGGGAAACGGAGGTGGAGGAAAATCGGAACGAGATCCAACGAGGTTTACATGAGCCTGATTCGTATTCTGGTTCCTATGTCGGTTATTCTCAAACCGAGCATCTGCTTCAGGGAAGGAGCGTTGTAGCCGATAAGAGTTTCTTCGTGGAACCTAATGGCCTTCTGGAACTCGCAAGCGTCCTGGTAGACCTGAGTCGTAAGTATGCTGGACCAGAAGTCTGGAGCCCCAGCCATTACTTCTGAAATAATCTCCGTGTCCTCCAATTCAAAGACACAGGTTAATAGATCCGACTTACGGATGTAATACTCGCTTGGCGATTCCCGTGCGTATCCAGCTTCCCTGTAGTAGGCTGCTCTAGCCTTCTGCTTCGTGTTCTCTATCCACTTCCTATGCATGAAGTACTCAACTATCTCGTCTCTCAAGTAATCCCATTTCTTCTCCAACTCCAATCGTCGGTATAACGGTAAAGAAAAGTACCAAGTTTCGGCCTTATCTTTCAACCGCTTTGGAACTACACTGCCGAGCTGTTTCCTGATAGTCGACGAATATCTCGCCAAGTCATTGATTTTCGCCAGCCATTTGACAATCGTGTCTGTGTCGCCATCCCATGTAGGTACGGAATCGAATTTTAGCTTTAAATCAAACTGAAAGGACACTTTTTTCTTTTTATCCTTTCCTTTCTCTCGTCCTCCTCTTCCCGTTCTTCGTGCCGGTGGCTCCCTGCCTCGTCCTCGATCATTATCGTCATCGGAAGAATCACTGCTGTCACTAGGGTCGCTGTCGGATGGGGGTCCCGCGTTTCCTTTTACAGGAGAAGCTGCGCGGGGCGGATTAGGAGTACCCAAGTGTGGAGGTATGTCCCGTCCTCCTCTCCTATCGTAACCAAGCAGCTCATTTAACTTGGTATTCCTTCCTAAGGGAGCTGCGGACTGCGATTATTGTTAGTACGTCCTGCAGCTGTTCGAAGGTGTGAACTGATAGAATCTCCCATACCGATGCCCGAGGCGATTTTACTGAGAGCAGGAAGGAGTGACAAAGCCTTCTGGGTGGCCGTTTCTGAGGTACGTGGTTCATTGGTTTGGAAATTGTATACTTCATCTAATTCCGTCAAAAAGTCTTCCACATTAGCGCGATACGCTACTGCCAGGATCTCGTACTCATTAGCCTCAAAAAAACTGACTCCCGCTCTCCCAACCAACCATCGAGGTGTCCCAGGCACTGATACTCCCTTCAGATCGAATCCTTCTCTTGCCTGACGGGCTAGGAGATAAAACGCAGTGTTGAGCGTTTCGAAACGAGATTTGCTAGGAGAATAGACGAGTATTTCTTCTTCGGTTCGTGTGTCCTTGTTCGCTACCGTCTTCGGATTACTGATTACCTCAGTTAGTTCTCGTAGGAGATCCTTAAAGATTACCTGAACTCTACGTGAAGTCGTTCGAAAGGTAAGTACCTCAGGTAGCTTGAGTCCCTCCGCGGCATATTGAAGGGCTAATTTTCTCCTTTCTTGCCAGGTTTCGTTTTTCCCGATGTCGGTTACAGATGATAGTGCGAGGGAAAAGAATGGAATGTATTCGATCTCGAGTTCTTCCGGATGTCTTCGGCAAATCTTATGGGATCTTCCAACGGCTTCAATTCAGGAATCGTCGGTGGAGTCTGTGTGTCGTTTTCCTGATCGGTGGGTGACTGACTATTCTCGCCTTGCGCGGTAGTCTTGCGGGTGCCTTTCCTTCCTTTTCCGGGCATAATGTCAGAGTCTTCGTATAGGTTTGATGTGAGGGATAGAGAAGAGGGCGAGGAACAAGATAAGCTGATCGAAGAGGTGATGTTTGACAACTGAGTTCCCAGTGTGTCCACCAGTGTAAAAGAATAGGATAGTCTTTTATGTACTTGATAGGTTCAATAAACTCAGATTGTCCAATCGAAAGAGTCAGACGGCGCTATCACGAATATTAGTAGCGCGCAAAGCAGCTAGCTAACGTTCGAGTTCCTGAAGGAGTAAGTAAGCGCTAGGCTTTACCAACTGCTCAAGGGATCACACTTCGTATGAAGGTATAACACTGTAAGAATTCCACACTGATCTAGTACATGCGAACGGTATAAGTACTACTAGGGATTTACTGGAATATTGGTGATACTTCTAGTGAATCATAGAATATTCGGTAGAACGAGTCATTGCGAGTCAGATACAAGTCCGAAAGATTAACTAGAAATGGTAAAAGTAAACTAATTAATGCAAGGAGGAAGTTGAAGATTAGATACCGGAATTGAATTGATTCCATTACAAAACCTCTCGAAGTCCAGATACATTAGGATGAGGTGTAGGACAAAAGATATTTCCTAGACCTCCAAACAAACTCAGTTGAGGATTCCTCTGAGAATGAGCTTCAGTACCAGGACTATTGGTATCAGGTGGGGGTGGAGATGACATGATTTTAGCAGTAAGTCACTAGGATAGCTGGGCGGGGCCAAATAACCTGTAGAAAACCAAATACAACTCTTACGATGTCTATAGTAATAGACAGATGCTCAGCGAGAGTAAGAGTCAATGCTAAAATATATTCACCTATAGTAATAGACAGACGCTGTAATACTATAAGTAAGAGACAAAAAGATATAAAAGGAGACTAACCTCAGCAAGAGTAAGAGTCAATGCTGAGGAATACAATGCTGTGCTACAGTTTATGTACCTAGCAGAGACAAAAAGACAAAACAGGAAATAAATGATCAAAGAAATGTAATTGCTACTACGAGTGACTGTCTTGTGACTACTAAAGAAAGAAATCATATTTCAACAGAGGGGGATGGGGTTAAGGCAAGTACATAGTAGTATGGATGATAGTGAGGGGAATGGAGGGGAATAATGCACCCCATGACATGGGTATAACCCTGCAAAATGTTTTATAAAAGCTATGGTTCAACCATGAGCACTTTTATAGAACTTACCACCAAAAATAACCATAGCTATCCATAAGCATACGACGCTCAGGCCTTATTCAGGCCATGTACCAGGCAAGGTCCATGGTAGGTCCACAGCTCCTTAATCAAGTAAGTACTGTATGCTATGCAAATGTGGCACCTTCTACCAGTCTTCTGCCACTGCAAGACCCAGTGCATCATCCCTTGGTCCAAAGCTAGTAATAGACTCCTCCTGCTCCTGCTTGTCTGTCCCTAGTGGCATCTTATAAAAGCACCACGGCTCTGGTCTGAGGGTCTGAGCTTCCAAAATAATACATATATTGCCAGATGTACAACCAAAATGATATGACAAATTGTATGGATACAATTTCATACAAACAATATGGACACTTTAAACATGCTTGCCCCAGCCCCCAATTCCCTACTACTTCCTTACACCCACATGATGACCACCAGCCATCTGTGAACACTGGGAATACCCTGGAATACCTTACGAATACGGTGTGATTGGATTGGAATATGGATAAATGGGAACACTTGAGCACATGCAAGGAGGGCTGGAAACCTGCAGCTGAGGGAAGAAAGTATCCAGCCAGATATGTGTCCGAGTACCTATAAAGAAGAACAACACACACAAATGAGTCCATTTAGTTCCTTACTTCATCTGTTTGATGTGGGTCAATGTTATAGTTGGGAATGGTCATGCAGTGTAGCAGGGATGCAGACTGAGATAAGCAGGATTGATGAAGATGGATGATGCATGCTGTGGATAGGTGATTAGGGCAGGTATCAAGCTGGTATGGAGAACCACTGATTGGTGAGGGGTAGTAGGGTTGATTCTGGCTATAGAGCTGGGTGGTCTGCAGATACTGTGGTTGGGGCATAGGTCAGAAAGAGGAGGAGAGTAGAAGAAGGTTGGAGGAAGAAGCGGTGTTGATGGCATTGACGGGAAAACTGACAGGGAACCATGACATGTCAACACCATCACCATGCATCAGCAATTTTGCATCATGTGAATGTTGGCATGGTTAGATGTGCACAAATGCATAACACGTCTGCTATATGGTCTGTCTTATTTTCTACTATATAATTAGTTAACAGAGATTTGCTCAGGCTGAACTCATTGTGGATGCTACTCCGAGTCCTCTAATAACCTGAGCCACAGTGTGCACCATGATTGGGCACAAAATTATTCGTATGATCAGAATTTGGAGTGTATGACTGAAATTCAGCTAGGGTCCTCTTTTCAACTTCCCCCAGTCAAGGGGTGCTTGTCCATGAGTTTCTTACATGAAAATACTGTTTCTGCTTTCTATGAAAGTAATCACATCAATAGTAGATATGTACATCAGTAGAATTCTGATTGTGTATGATCAAAATTCAGTTGCATGACCAGACCCTGAGCATGTCATTGATCTTCTATGGTGTATCAGTACTGTATTAAACCTTACCATTGAGTGTAGGAATCACAGAGGCATTATGATTCTACATAAACCTTCAATACCATTACTGCAGAGACTAAGAGGTGCAGTGTGGTGCAAGCCATGTTCTGGTCCCATTTGCACATAATGAGCTGTCCAAATAAAAGTATTTTCAATCGAACAGAAATACTCCTGAGGTGTATTTCAAGAGATCTTGCAGGTTGTAGGTTCGACATAATCAACTGTAGTAAGTGTACTACGAACATTCAACAGTGCTAGAGTTGGGATTTTGCGCATACTTTTGATCATACACCGGACCATGCACTCTGCTCTCAGTGTTGAAAATGAATGAAACATTGTAAAATGTGTAATTCTATGAATGTGTGAAAGAGAATTAATTTTCTACACAATGTTCTCCTGTTGTGAACACATGACCTTGTTGCTCTTGGTTCTCAACCTTCACCATCACGTCTTACTTCAGAATTCTTATCCTTCGAGAAGCTCTTCTCCATTTTGATCCTCTCTTTCCCCATTAGACCAAATTCTCGACGTTTTCCATTCCAGCCACCAGTTTCGTTTTCCCTTCTCCATGTCTGAATTGCAACCTCTGTTCCAACCTGCCCATGGTGTGAGGTGTCAGTCCACCTGCAGCATCAATGGCAGATTTTCCCACCCAGCTGCAGATGCTCCAGGGCAACACTCTGACCATTCTGGGTGCCCCACCTATGTCAAGGACACTTCAGACACAGATGATGATTCCAATGATGAGGCCAAGGTGGTGAGGGGCCAGGCGCAAGCTGGGGATCTCTCCAGCTTGCTTACTCCCTTGCAATCTGGTCTTGAAGTCGATCCAAGTGTCAATCATGTTCGTACTGGCCTTCTGCCTTTGGCAGATAGCCAGCATCCTCCTCATTTCTGGGATATGGGACAATCTGTCTCTCCAGGATCAAGGTCTGGGGTCTCTGATGTCTCCTTGTCATAGCCTCCAGTTGTTCCTGGGGCCAACACATCTCCTCACGTTGTCCCTGTCACTTCACAGCCGTCCAATGACCCAACCTGTGGTCCTCCTTATCCTGTCACCAATCAGACCTTGCTGACACGTCTCACAGGGCTTCTAGCCCAGCCTTCATGGATGGTCAGTCCTTCCTTCTCCTGACGTGTTTCACCACTGTTTGTCTGATGCCTCTTCTAGTTCCTTTCCCAGGTGTTCATTGTGCAGCTTCTCCCCAGAGGTGTGGTAGAGCTGCTGAGCGTTGTGGTGAGCTTCTCAGTCTCCTTTTCTGATGCACTTGATTGCAGTATCCTGACTTCTCTGCATTCTCTCTCCACCCTAGCTGTTCCTCCTCTGGTGTGCCATCAAGGTTCTTCCCTTACCCCGCCAGCCTCACTGAGGTTTGTCAGGAACGAACACCATGCTGTCACCCCAGATCCACTCCATCAAAACGTTACTCTGGGTCCATCAGGCCTTGGAAATAGGATTCCGTCGCAAGGCAAGGGAAAAGCACCAGAGTGTCCACACCCTACCTTTGTTCCTCATTCTCCAATGGAGGCCCCTTCTCCTTCCCAGCAACTGCTACAGAAGTGTTCTCGTCATGAGGCTCCACACCACAGAGGTGAAAAACGGAAGGCTCCCACATCTCCTCCTCAAGTTGACCCCTCTAATTTTTCAGACAAGGAGTCAGACAATGACTCCACTCCCCATCATCATACCAGTGGTCCTGCGAAACCAACAGACAAGGCTGGGTGGAAGCAAGCTGCGAAGAAGGCAAAGAGGGCCAGACAGAAGGCTTGGAAGGCTGAGAAAGCATGGGCTGTCATCTCCTCGGACTCTGACTCAGATATCTCCACTGATGCTGTTCTACAGACTTGGACAATGAAGATGAAGAAGTCTTCAAAAGCCAAGTTGAAATCCAGGTCCAGATCCCAAAAGTCTAAGTCAAAGAAGGTCCTTCCTGTATTGTAATCAGATTCTTCTTCTGGTGACTCCTCCGAATCTGATTCAAGCTCTACTGACAAGGAAGATATCCCTCACCATGTCCTTCTGTCAAGGTTGCTGATACACTTAAGTAACCACCCAAGTCACACAATCAGAGAGCAGATACAAGACGATAGATTGAACAAGAGAGATATGAGTAGAGGAAAAGAGTAAGCTGACTAGGCTCTACACTGCATAGTAGTAGTAGTACAGAGCAGAGATGAAGTGAACGAACTAAAGGACTAACTAGAATGTCAAGTGGTTTATATAGAAGAACAATGAATAAGTGATAGGAACAAGATCGGAGAAACAGGAGAAACATAGGATAAAATGGAGAAAAGTAGGGGAAAGATAGGAGAAAGATGAGATTGATCGAATGGAAGATTGATTGATGGTTATTATAAGGTTTGACAGGTTTTATAAAGTTTAAAGTCAGTAGCACAAGGTTTATAAAGTTTAAAAGGGTTTGTCAAGGAAATGCAATAGATGAGTGATTGGAAAATGGGTTCGATAATGAAGTAGAAGAAGAAGGAGGACAAAGAATTGTAGCAGTTTGTGACACCTTCCTTCCACATCCTTCACTATTCCACCTGCAGTAATCAACAACCTTTTCAATGGCTACAAGCTTTCAATGCCGATTACTGTTGTTATTCCTCGTCTCATGCGTGACTTCACTATAGTCTCCAAGGACGGTTCCCTGACAGGTCCAGTGCTTAGCTTGGTCATGGAAAGTGATTTCCCAGACATGGTGAAGTACTGGCATCTCGCTTTTCTTACTAGCTTCCACTACAAGAAGGGCAAGGAGGTTGAGGGTGCTGTTGCTCAGCTCATAGCCAAGGATTTCTATAAGTTCATCACATGCATTGCGCAACAGTGTAATTTCTCCAATGATTTCCCTACCTGGGTTTTTCATGTTCAAGAGACCATCCAGGAATGGGAAGTGTCCCCAAACATGTTGGGAGTTCTCCATCAGCACGATCCAGAATCAAATTTTGAGATATTCTCGGATACTGCCAGCTGGATCGTATTCTTATCTGACGACATGGTTAGAAGAGAACCGTCCCCATGGTAGCCATCACAACAATAAGTCATTGACAGCAACAGCTTCATCCTTTCATGACAGTTGTCCATCCCATTCCAATTCGTTATGCGGTTCCAGATCTCACCACCATAATGACCATGTCCCCGGTCCAAAGGACCATCTTACCAAACAAGGAAAAGCGTACAAGGATGCCAACAGACGCATCTACTGCCTTTCCTTCAATGACAATGGCTGCCTGAGAGACGCCAAGTCCTGTCAGTTCCACCATGCCTGTGGTTATTGTGGATCTGAGTCTCACAATACCCAAAACCACAAGTCCAAGTCATCCTCCTCCAACTCTGGAGCCAGTGAGGCCTCTAACTCCTGGTAAACAGATTTTTCCCATCGTCACCAGGTTCAAACACAAAGCCTGGTACAAACATCTCAAGGTCTCTGGTGGTCTCGAGAAGTTTGCTGAGGTTCCAAAAGGCCTCAGAGACAGTTTCTTTATTGGTGTCAAGGACTACATCCTTTCACACACATACACTCCTCCTAACCACCCTTCCACTACTACAT
>JAACJM010000492.1:0-24865 GCA_013368315.1 Tetrapyrgos nigripes
CCTTTTTCTGTGACTACGTATTTACTTGCTTTGTTCCACTACCTACTTACTTACAGGCTGTGTTTACTGGAGTTCACTCGAGTGTCGAGAATTGGTTCACGCGCGGTAGCCGCCATACTGCTTGCTCTTACCCTTACCACCATCTGCACCGTTGTCTGCGCGTTAACTTGTGTCCCACTTGCTCGTTCTTCTTCCCCGTCCTTTGACTCTTCTCTGCAAACGCTTCCTCGGTGTCTACCAACTATCAATCAAACACATCAATATTGCTGTCAAACACTCACGATACCGACCGGACCTCTTCTCAAAGAGTGAACAACCCTCGCTGCAAACTTCATTCTTCTCCGAGCTCTCAGTCAGTGGATACATGGACATAAGTAGTCTCCGTCTATAAAAATAGAGCCACGAGGTGAGGATTTCGTCCTCATCAACTCAGCTATCAATTAATGATAGGAATGATCAAACCTTGTGTATATGCTTTGAACAGCTCTTCTACAGCTTCAGCTGGTCGGTGGAATGTCCGTTACGCAGCCCCCATGCAGCGTGGTCGCTGCGTGCTTTGAGTAACAAGTCTTAAGGCCAATCTAATGCGCCTCAATCTCTTGATTGCGCATCTTCTACCCTCGCTACCAGGAACCCAAAGAATGGCCTCAGATTCCTCATGCAACGACATCAACGACTGTCGAAAGATTTTCGACATCACTTGGGGCTGCGCGTCGAGCCGTCGTCACCATCTTCGCGTGCACATGGGTCTCTGTCCCATCCAAACGTACCTCCACCGCACTGCGGGCGTATCTCCATAGCGCTCAGACGATGTTTCCTGATGGTCGTAGCGGTCATAGCTCCAGAAATGATGGGTACTTTTTGCGCTGCGTCAGTTTATAGTAGCAAGGAGATTCTCCAAAGGTATTTACCGGTCACATTTGTTTTTCGGTCTCTTATTCCCTTGATTATAGATCATGACCTCTCAATGACTCATGGGTTCTTCATTTCGATGGGTGGCTTTGTCACTCGTCAAGACCATCATCCGATAACTTCACCCTCCCAGCTGACAAAAGAAATTCTACGTGAGATCAGGGCAGCCAAGGTTCAGGATATCGAAGACAAGAGCAAAGGTGACGCGGTGTCCAAGGGACTGGCTCTTCTACAGACTTCGTGGTTTCTATTCCAAATCCTCACCAGGCGTATTCAGCACCTGCCTATCACTGCGCTAGAGATAGCCACGGTCGGCTTTGCGATTCTAAACCTATTGGTGTATGGATTATGGTGGTAACAAAACCTCTTGACGTTCAGAGGCCAATTATGATTGGTCCTGGACCAGAAGACATATCAATATCTTCAACAATATCCTGGTGTCAGCTTTTTGTATCTTCGAACTTCGTGGATTTGCTTTTTGGAAATCATTACCCAATCGGGATGAGTCGGTATCTGTTCCAATCATTTGGGCAGACGGGCTAGGCCTGGCGCAGAGGGCACAACATTAGTTAGTGTGGCATTCTTGGCTGCTTGCATATTCGGCGCCATCCATTGTTTCGCATGGAAACTTCTCATTTCCCACCTCGACCGAACAAATGATGTGGAGAATTAGCGCAGCGTTCGTCGCACTTTTTCCGTTCGCTTTCCTACCTGAATCGACTACGTATTACACCTGGGAAGACCTCGACTGGCATTCCTGCTACAAAGGTTCCGATTTTTGCGTTACATTCAATGTATCTTTCAGTTCGTAGGTAGGATCATGTATATTGGAATACCGCTCTACGTTGTATGTAGGCTGATACTTCTCACCATTACCTTCACAACTCTCCGCTCTTTACCTTCAGATGCATATCGTGACATTGACTGGACTAGGTATCTTCCTCATATGTAGTCGGGACTCGGATGGATGTCTTCCTTGTAGGCTTAGCCGCTGGTCTATCCTTTTTTTCTCGAGTTCTACATACATAGTGACACTTCACAGTACTAATACATATATACGGACCGGGCGAGATGTCCTTTTCCTGCGACTACGTACTTGCAATTCCTTTGTTCTAACTACTTACTTGTACTTGGAGTGCTAGACTATTTACTGGAATGGTTCACTCGAGTGTCGGGAATTGTCCAGATTCTCAAAGCAAGTACGCGTCGTCGTGTGGCACCTCAACTCAGCCTGCCGCGTCAACGACTCTACTTCCTCCCCATCCCCGTCCCCGTCCCCGTCCCTCACCAGTACAGTCGGAAGACCTTGCTTATTCCTAATCAACGCAGTTTACAGTCCAGTAGAAGCACTTTTAGTAGTGTTTGAGTCGCTGACTTGGGGTCGCGGTTTCGATCGCGAGGAATCGTGCATCATGGTTTCTGGTTCTCGTGCGTTTGTCACAGTCAATCTAGCCGAGGAGACTTTACCAAATCAACAGAAAAACTTTTGACTTTGAATAGAGTGTAGTAAAGTACGACGACAAGAAATGATCACCGTAACGTCCGTTTTGTGGCAAAGAATCAAAGACGACGTTGCTATGATTACGTCATCAGCCATCACTTCCCTTCAGGCTAATCTTCGCAGCGGCAGAGGCAGACAATCGCAACAGTGCTGCACCCAATAACCCATACAGTCATACAGTGATCACTGATACAACGCCCATTAAACACCACGCTGTTTACACACGTACACACAAGCACGCAGATCCATACACATCACACGCATATAGTCTCTTGAGTCAGAGCTTTACTGCAACTACGACTACTCACTCGCTCCCGCTCTCACCTCTCATTCACTTCTACTCTACTTGCAAGTTGGGTTAAACTACACTACATTTGAAGATTCTAAGATAAGATATTAGAAGGATGCTTGGAAGACTCGGTGTGTACTCTCTCTCTTTCTCTTTTCCCTGTTGTTATCGCTCACAAGACCTCTTTTCTTTCTCTTCCTTGTTATCGTCCTCGTCCTCGTCCTCGGTTTCGGTTTCGGTCTCGATATCTTATTTCTTCCTTCGTCTCCCCTCGGCACCCTCCCTCCTCGATACCCTTCCTCCTTCCTCGTCGACATCTTCGGTCTCGGTCTCTGGTCTCTTTCTCTTTTGGACCTTTGGACTTGTGAACTTGTCCTCAACTTTTTTTCATATCCCATATCCCGTACCCTGCATCCTGTACCCCGTGGACCCGTATTTCACGTATCCAGTCCACCTAGGCTTCGACGCTCTCCTCATAAGCGCTTTTCTCGCTGGAGTAAAGAGGACAACTGGGCTTACGTATGTGTTTTTCGGTTTTTCGTTTTCTTTCGTTTCGGTTTCGTTTTGTGTTGTCTTTCGTTTTTGGTTTTTGGTTTTGTGTTTCTTTCTTTCTTACGAACGTGACACTGACACTCAACTCATTCTCATACTCATCCTATTCTCGCTACCCTGCCCTTGCCTTGCCTTGATACGTCCGCTCGCGAATCACGAATACGAATGGCACAAATACGGACGGTAATGGTAAACTGGTAAACGCAAACAGACCAGCTCTAGCCAAAGTCCCCAATAAGGATGTTCGTCGTGAGTACCTGTCCCTGACCGTTCCGTCATCCTACGCTCACATCCTTATTTCATGTCATTTCATGTCAAACGTCAAACATTAACAGAACTCCTCCGTCAATACCTCGAAGTGGGTGAATACGCTTTTGATTTTGCAGTGGTGTTTTTCGGGGTACGTCTGGTTCTTTTCTTGTCTTTATTGTGTTTTGGTTCTGTCTTTCGTCGTGTCTTTTGTCCTTTTCGTCGCGTGTTCTGACAATCTGTCTCTGTCCAACATATTCCAACATATTCGTCTCGCAATCCAATCCTCGCCATCCTCGTCGTCTCATCTTGGCTCTCGGCTTTCCCTCTCGTCCACCGTATACCGTCCACCGTCCACCGGTCCATCCGTCTGTCTACCTACACCATCCACCGCCTACACCTACACATCATGTCTATACAGCGATCATCTTCCTTTGAAAGGAAACGGTGATTCGTGATTTGATTTGTCACGGTGTCGACGTCTTCTCTTTTCTCTATTCTTTATTTGGATTGTTTCTCTTCCTTTTCTTTCATTTGTCTCTGTTACGTCTCCTCTTCTTCTGTACTTATAGTAATACATACGCTCATTGTCAATTGAAGCCAGATATATCTATATCTACACGTATATGATGCATAATTTATCTCCGTCTTCTCCCTCTCCCTTCTCCCTTTGAGGTCGAGAATCCAAGTTGAGAATCCAAGTATGACAATATGTCAGTCAATGAATGAATGAATGGTCTCCATGTTCAAAATAAGTAAGGTATTATAAGGTTACATTTTGCAACTGCACAGCGTCGCAACACCAACGTCCGACGTGCATGCACACACAAGTGACGACCGCTACAGCGAGAGTGATAATGGCAACAACAACGGCAACGATGACAGTAGCGCAAGGTTCCATCCATCAAAGACTAGCTTTTTCCAACGACAACGACTACATCGACGCGTGAGGGCTGAAGCGCTGAAGCGTAGCGTAGGCCCGACGAGTGCCGTTTATCCCAAGAAATTAAACACGAAAAAGTGTAGGACGATAGAGCCTAGGACAAAGTCTGAGAATGCTCTGTAACCAAGCAGTAGTAAGTCAGTCAGTAAGTCATGGTGAACGAAGAACACGTTCTAGTTGGGACATACCTCTCAGGTGAAACATCCTTAAAAACCCCTTTATTCTCTGGGTTTACTTGGAGCGAAGTGAAGCGGTGAGGACGAATTGACCGACTGTGCTTGAGAAACTAGAAAGAAGGGGGACGGGGCGTGTTAGCATTAGCAACGCGTCGCGTCCAAAGGAAAGGGCAAACGGAAACGGAAACGAAAGGAGGTGACACCCACCCAGCCAAAAACGCATTAAACGGAAAGTTGGTGACCAAGACGCAGTAAACGAATTGGATAATGCCAGAAATCATGAGAAAGATGAGGAAAGAGTCGATGAATTTGAGACGGTCGAGGTGTTTTGGTGGTAGGCTTTCCATAAAGAGAGGACGGGTGAGGACGACGACGACGAAGAGGGTGCTGCCATGGTGTTTTACTTGAGTTGGAGGAGCGACGTGGAAGCGTGACGCGACTACGAGTGTTATGTTTGCAAGGTGCAGCCAAACAAAAAGCCGTCACGACAGTAAATTTAAAATTTCAGAAAAAGTCGACCTCGACGTGTCGGGAATGCGTCGGTTTACGCTTCGTTGTTTTTCAAGATGCTCTTATAAAAGCAGCTCTCTCGGCAGACGCGCTCTGCACGATATTCCCCCACTGCGCACACGTGTCGACCAAGGCTTGGCCAACTTTTTGCCGCCTCCTGCGTACAAGGTTGTCGCGGTGGACTACCAACAGGGTTTGTTGCAGAGGCTGAATGAAGAAGTCAAGGGTGCGTACATCTTTTACTGGTATTTGAGGAATTGTACTAACAGTTTCTCTAGACACGGAACTAGAAGGTCTCTCCGTCGTTGACACCATCGTCCGTACCGCCCCCGAACGTTCCTCCGTCCTCGCCTTCAACTACGCCTCCCTTGCCCTAAACAACCACTTCTTCCTCTCCCATCTCTCCCCACCTCCCCCAAACTCCTCCTCACACCAACACCTCATCTCTCCTCACCTCCTCACCCAAATCCGCTTACAACACGGCTCCCTCGCCCAACTCAAGTCTGCCTTTTCCGCAGCTGCCATGGGCATGTTTACCAACGGCTACATCTGGTTCGTCACTGACGCCGCTGGAAACACAGCTGTCATACCGACGTTTGGGCCAGGGTCGCTTTTGGTGAGGAGTCGGACGTATATGGGGCATTCCAAGGAGTTATTGATGGGGAGTGGGATGCTGCAGTATGATAGAGGGGATCCGTTGATGAAGGGGGATCCGTATATGCGGAGTGGACCCAAGAGTTGGCTGAGATGATTACTGGGGAGAAGATTGAGCGTCATGAAGGGGAAAATGAGGAGTATGAAGGCGAAAGCGAAGTGGACGCGTCGCCTACACCCGCACCGACACCAAAATCCCTTCCTCCAGGCGTCTCGCCTTCCTCTCCTGCCTCTGGCGTCTCTGCGTCTAACAACCCCTCGAATCACCCCCTTCACCCTCGTTTCATACACACCTCAACTCCTTCCTTGACTGACAAGAACAACAAAAACCTCGGAGAAGAAAACATGATCCCCACCTCTCTCTTCGACGAACCCACTCCCCAAAATGCAAGTTCTTTCAACATGGGTCTCGGGTTGAACAACGCTGCTTTGACACCGAGATACCAAAGGACTTTATCCCGCTCCGACCACTATACTATGGCTATGTCCAAACCCTCTGGTCCCGGTAGCAGTACCGCTAACGCCCTAGGCCTCTCATCTACCCTCAACATCGGCGAAACCCTCTACCCCCTCTTCTGTCTCTCCGTCCACGAACACGCATGGACAAGTGCAGGTTATGGCATATGGGGTAAGGAAGCTTGGATTAAAGAGTTTTGGAGTGTGATTGATTGGGAGAGGGTTAGTTTGGCGTATGAGCATTGGACGGTGGAGGAGGCGAGGAAGAGGGGCATGAGCAGGTGGTGGAGAGTGGCTTGGGGGATTTAAGGGATGGGATGGTGTTGCGAAGGAGGTTAATTAGATTTCTTTTTTCAAAATTACGTTTAGCATACACATCCGTCTTAGTCTAATACACAACACAAGTTACGCGTAGTTGTTGAAGGTGACAGACCTGCAGTGATAGCATCATGTGTCTGCGAGGCGACACGATTGCCGTTCGGGCATTACTACTCTCTTAATCTTTATTTCCTACGCCGTCCTTTACACATACATAATCCTAAAAGCAACCCTGTCTGGACCCTGCCAGGGCCCTTAATATTATTAAACATCTACTTACAGGTAACTACTTGGGTGCTCGAGTTGCTCCTTTAGATACCAGATATTCAGCAATCTGGCTATGACGACAATCATATGCTGCGTTGAGAGCAGATCCCCATACCCCTCCCTGAGCATTAACATCTGCTCCTTTCTCCACAAGATATCTGACAATCTCCAGGGGTCCACAAGCTGCTGCTGCCTGCAATGCAAACCCATACAACCCTCCCTTAGCATTAACATCTGCTCCTTTCTCCACAAGATATCTGACAATCTCCAGGTGTCCATAAACTGCTGCTGCCTGCAATGCAAACCCAAAGCGCCCTCCCTCAGCATTAACATCTGCTCCTTTCTCCACAAGATATCTGACAATCTCCAGGTGTCCCTCAGCTGCTGCTGCCTGCAATGCAAAACCCATAGAACCCTCCCTTAGCATTAACATCTGCTCCTTTCTCCACAAGATATCTGACAATCTCCAGGTGTCCCTTAACTGCTGCTACCTGCAATGCAAACCCAAAGAGCCCTCCCTTAGCATTAACATCTGTCCCCATTGCAATCAGGAATTTGACATCCTGCAAATTTCCATGCAAAACTTCATCATACAGACAGCCCTCCAATTCCATTCGAGCAAACATAGGAAACTTCTTTCGAGCCTCTTCCCACTCTGTGCACAGAGATGTACAGAGTTTAGGTTTATACTCTTCATCTCCAATTTGACGTGTGTTCAATATCCAGCTCAGAATCAATCCCAAGTCAAGTTTGTCAATGTAGCATTTCAGAGCTGGACGAAAATATTGCTGCTTCCCATTGTCCCCTCTAATGATCTGCTCCTTCATGATTCCATGCAGAGCCTGACCTACAATCTCCTGCATTGAATCATTTGATTGCAGGGATTGTAGCCATTTGATACAGTCAGCCAGGATAGAGTGATGACGAGCGTATGGGTTATGAGGAAGGGATATGTTCCAACCATATTCCTCTTCATCAATATCATCAATATCATCGGGCTTCAGAAATGTAGCTTCTGCAGCTTGTATGGAATTACTAGGAAGAGAGGGCCACTGTGGAATAGACATCCATGGATGCTGACGTCTCTGCCAATAGTATTTGACCCTTCTCCAAAGACATTTGCCAATTTGGAGGGGAAAGAAAATGATGAAATTGAGAGGGACAAAAAGTAGTGGATTCTGTATGGACATTGAATGGTGACAATGACTGGAATGACAATGCTCCCCAGATACATCAGGAAGGAGATGGCTGTGACAGAGACGACTATCCAGCACAGTGAGGGCTGAAGCTCTGAAACATACAGCGAGAACCCTGCCATAAATAGACCAAGGGAAGCATGGAGGACGATGGGAAGAGTTCCAATGATTTGTGGGACTTTCCAATCTGTGAGTCCAGTGTATCGAAACTGGCGGATCTTGGCACGCTCGCGAGCATTACCAGTGGGCAGGAAAGAGGAATATGCTTGAAGCCATTGCTTGACAAGCACAGAGAGGAGAGCTGTAGCCAATGACAATGACAAACTGCTGAAGAAGAGACCGTTGATCCAGAGATCAGCAGTACTCACGTCTGCGCTGTCCAGGTTGACCGACGCAGTTTTAACATTGCCAATAGCAGTGGGATTCCCGGCGGCACGAAGAAGCAGGTTTTGCTCGACCAGGAGCATAGCTGTGATTTGACTGTAATCTGGTTGGAGAGAGTCAACGGCAGAGATTATGAAGGATGTTACCACCGCGGAAAAGAGTGCCGCCTAGTACATGAGTCAGCAGTGGATTCTCTAGAAATATAATGGCACTCACAAACACCAGGAGAGCATCGAGTGTATCTCTAAATCCGGTCAACATCTCCCTATCATATTCCTCAGCCTCGTCTAAGTAAACCTTCCAGACCCGAGCCTTTTCGCCAACCTCTTGGCCAAACTCGTCCGCAGGGTATTTTTTGGTGTAGTCATAGTTCCTGTTGTCTGAGAGAAAGTTGATTAGTCCGGCACTCATAGCCCTATCAGGAATGACTCACCACTGTACAATGATGCCTGAGGTCCTGATTGCATCATAAATCTGTTCAAGGCTGTAGGTTGGTGAGTTGACTGTGGTTGGTTTCCCGTACCCCCATAACCAGATGACTTTGGGCTTTTCGTGTTTTGCGGGGAGGGGTGTTCTGATATGGATCATCCGTCCCACTCTTATTTTCTGCCCAAGCCATCAACCGTCAACAACTTATAAAAGAGATAATAGAATCAAATCTCACCTCTGTTGCTTGACTCGTGTACTGGAGAGGCGGACAGACCATGACCAATCTCATCAATGGTGTCTGGAATTATCGTTGTCAGCTAAGCTTTCCCTGACAGAAGACTAGCATTACTCACCATCCAGAGTGGGTTCACCGATACGGTCTGGAATATTGCCATCATCTCGATGAGACGTGTTCGTTGTCCGGTCACCGTTGCCTGACCGATGATGTCAAGTCAGTACAGAACGAACATTATGAGAGCGCATGTTACTAACCTTGGCTCCGACACCTATCCGATACGTGCTGCAAAAGCCCCTCGTCGGCTACATACAATGGTCATGGATACAAAAGAAAGAGTCGAGGACATTACATACATTTGTTCGCCACGAAGAAAGACTGCAATTCGATTGAGTTACGACTGACTGGAAGGATGGTTAGTATGCAGGTATACGTCCACTAGAGAAAGACAAAGCATACCACTGGAAGTGCCACCGGCGTCTACCTCAGTACGAGTATGTTTCAAGGAACGCTGGAAACTGTTGTCGCTTGTACCAGGCTGACCCGACGGTGCAATGACCGGGTCTATCCCTTCATCAAAACCAGTGACGGACTCTAGCTTCTTCGCGACGTTGGCAGCGTCGGTGGGAACAGACTGAGACGAGGGGACTTCTGGGCGTCACGATCAGTATCGTTGACCGATAGCACCCAGCGACAGACTCACCACCGCGAATTCCCTGGCCCCCATTTCCACTACCTGCTGCTCCATCAAAAACTTTTCCAGAGGACTGACGCCGTCTCATGCCTGCCTGGGTATGGGTATCATCCGTACTGCTCTGTACAACTGAAGGAATGTTCGGAGGAGTTGGAGTTCTTTGGGATATTGTGAGGTTCGGAGGGGATGGGGAGGTGTCGGTTGGCGATGGTGGCTTGCTCATGGTGATAGTAGTGGACAAGAGGACGTTTGTATTGACGAGAACGAGAAGCTCGTTTGACCAACACGTTCCATGTGCCGCATGATGTTCTTAATTTGGCCAGCGCTTCCATTAGACGCCTCTTTTGACAGATTGGATGGGACCTCTTCCCTTGGGTTGGTCGTAGTGCGGGTCCTGATGTCCATAGTCGTCGCCTTCTGGAAGCAGCCAGCAAATACGAGAAGAGGCACTGCCAGACCGGGCTTCAATAGGAACAGGGATATTGAGCAAGGGACAGACACGAGGACGAGGACGATGTGTAAAATACTTAGGCGCTGGAGGGCGCAAGCAAACAATGAAATTAAAACCTTGCATTGACCTTGCACTGAGGGCAAGTACATTTTAACTTCAAGTATAACAATATATAACCGATTCGGCGTCACCACGGGTAATGCACACTGTACTAGAAAAATGATTCAGATTAGCATACGGCAGGATAAGATGAAAGCAAACTCACGATCTCTTAGTTCTCGATGTCACGTGTCCAGCCAGTCTCCAACTCTTCGCTCTATCCTAAACCTCGTCCAAAAATTGTCCATCTGCATCTCTGGCATTACCGTCCATGAACCCTCAGCATTCTAGATCCCGACATCCCAGTTCCTCGCGACAAGCTGATAGGTTTCTGCCCAACGGCTGTTCTGGATATAGGCAATATCGTTATCCTCTCTTGAACAATTGTCCTAGCCCATAATAACACGGCCTTGCTCAAGCCCTGAAGGTCCACGACGAGTCGACCACCAGCGGAGTTCTACACGCATCCTAATAATAAGATAGATAAATATTCGAGGTCAAACTTGGCATGAAGTCTTGACAGTGGGTCTAGGATGCACGGCGTTGAAGTTGAACTCTTGCAATACTCACCAACGATCATAATCCGCAGGTCACTCTGAAGTGTCTCAACATGGCTCAAAGGGCAAACCGACATAGCATGTCTTGACGCCAAGTACTGAAAATAACGCCACCTTGAAGAAAACGCGGAAAAACGAGGTTGATTTTGATTGAATGCCCTCCGAGTTATCAACTGGACAGAATTGAGAAGCGTTGCGATAATCTTGAAAGGTGGCTTTAGTCTGAAAGGGGTAATTGGAATAGGACAGGGTTTTCGAACAGGGATATGAGAGAGAGACTTGGAGGACAAAATATGACGATGACGCTGCTTATCTAATTCAACCTTACTCTTGATGGAGCTAGTCAAGTTTCAACCTTACTCTTGCGACGTTCCTCTCAAGTTCCTCTTGTCGTTGAAGGCATCGGACTCGTTGACGGGACAGTAATGGACTTTTTTGACTTGTATAAACGATGGGATCTGCCCTTGAAACAAGTCCACTATGCATGGTAGTCAATCAGCCTCTGCATCTACTTACTTTCAAATTACAACCAGCCTTCAATCAATGCAAACGATACGATGTTTTACGATATGACCTACTATCTGATTCTTGTTATAGCGGCTTTAGTACTACATACATACACTTTTTGATTGTCTACAGTCTAGTACTTAGTACCACTACCACGCGTACAGGAATAAGATGCTCGTCTTTCTCACACTTTCGTCGCAGCTTCTTCTCTTTTCTTTTCCCTCTAAACTCACCTACTTCTTACTCACGTCACTCGCAGCGCATTCCAAGCCGAAATCTTCCAAGTCACCAACACATCCCATATCCTCAATCGACACATTACCCCCGCAGACTCTGGCGCGTGCAGAATTGAAGTGGGAGAAGTCGAGAGGAAAGGCTTTAGGATTTTTGCGCGGGGGGTATTATTTCGAGGTGGCCATAGCCCACTTGGGAGGGGGATGAGGGTGGGGGATGAGGGTGGGGTGGGGAGGACTAGCAGTAAGGCATAGGCACAGGAACGAAGCACGCTGCTCCCCAATGGGCCTGAAGTACCAGACGAGTTTCGAAGGGATATTTTGAAGACTTTTCTCGTTGAATTGATAAAAGATGAAGAGCTGAGGAAACCATTTGTTTCTTCAGAATTTGGCAAGGTGAGTTTGACATTCGGGAATTGTGATTTTTCCTTTTTCTTTCTTTTTGTCTGACCTCTACGCACTACTCTAGTTACCCCCCTCGCAATGATCTACCCCCATCTTCCTCGTTTTTCTGCTCGGTGTTCGTAGACCCAGTGGCAGCCTGAGGGTTGACGGACTCGGAGAGAGTGATCATGACCTCACTCTTGCCCAACTCTCTCAAGCCGTCCATGATCTTTGCGCTTTCGCCAACGTCTTTCCGGGATGTAATCGGTCAGATCTGAACCAGAAATTGGTCGAGTTTGTTAAGAGGTACTGTCTCGAGGCCTAGGCTAAGGTTAAGACGAAAGGCATATCTACCCTCACGTCTACCCCTTCTTTTTCTCTGGAATCCTCGCTCATCGTCACGGTACCGGGTTCACGACCAAGCAAAAGGAAACGCCTCGCGTCAGAACAGGATGAGTCCGACTCCGACTCCAGTTCTCATCCTGCCAAGTTGCGCAAGCCCAGAAGACTCGGAACAACATCAAGACATCGACATCGGACCGGACGAGATCAACCCCATTCCCAACCCCAAGGTCAAAGTCAAATATGTCAGTGGTTATTCATCCGTTCGGTCAACGCGCAGACATACAGTCCTGAAGACGAAGCTTCAGTAGAATTCTGGGAAATCCAGAGTAGTACGTACATAGCAGAAACTAGCCCATCTCTCAAGTTCTTGAACGTTTGTGAAATGTCAAGATGGAGATGATATTCCGAGTCGTAAGATTGAGCAATAACGCGAGCAAGACGTCTTCATAGTTCAGAAGCAGATATTTGGTGGTTAAGCAGGGCACGAATGCCATGGTTTTGTTGAGAACATCCATAATCTGAACGGAAATTATCAGTCAAGCAGGGACACTGAGAAGAGCGGGACAGAATGTCCTTCCAGCCGCGTTTGTCTCTCCAATGTTCACCTGATCGTCAAGCTTGTTTTTGGTTTAAGATGCCCATTGCCAACTTTTTGCCACCTCAGAGGTCAAGGGTGTGTAGTCTACTTTCTCTTACTACTTTTACTAATCCTTTTTGTAGACACGGAACTAGAAGGCCTCTCCGTCGTCGAAACCACCTCCCCCACCTCTCGAGGAAGAAACGCGTCCCCCACCTCTCGAGGAAGAAACGCGTCGCCTACACCTGTACTTACACCAAAATCCCCTCCGTTCCTGCCTCTGGCGTCTCTGCGTCTAACAACCCCTCGAATCATCCCCTCCACCCTCGTTTCATACACACCTCAACTCTGTCTTGACTGAGAACAAAAATAAAAACCTCGGAGAAGAAAACATGATCCCCACCTCCCTCTTCGACGAACCCACTTCCCAAAATGCAAGTGCTCTCAACATGGGTCTCGGGTTGAACAACGCTGCTTTGCGACCGAGATACCAAAAGACTTTATCCTGCTCCGACTACTATGACTATGTCCCTGCGCACCTACATCTACAAAAAACGCGCTTGGCACTACTCCCTCTTCGACCTCTGCTTCTACGTCACCATCCTCAGTTTCATATACCTCTGGATCTTCCCTGCCTCATGAGCTTTATTCGTTGCGTGTTCTTGTTTGAGCCATGGCAGTTTGGCGAGTGCTGTGATTACTTGGAGGAATAGTCTGGTGTTCCATGATACCAATAAGGTTACGACTCTTTATACATGTGTACCTGCCTTTTGTGTTTACGGTGATTAGGTGGGTGGATTTTTCCCTCGACTCTTTTTGACACAGGCTGATTGAGGTTGTCGATGATACAGAAACTTTTACCCAAACACAGAAGAGAGATTCCTTGCATTCAAAAAATTGCCTCATCTAAATCTTTTACACGCGTCAGTGGTGGTATCTGTAAGTCTTCTTTCCTTCTTTCCTTCGCTTCTCTTCTCAATCGCTCATGACCCCTCAGACTTCTCCTGGCAACTCCTCTACTGGAAATTCGCCCTCATCGACTGTTGCGAAAAAATCGAATCCGGCCAACGCACCACCTCGTTCTCCTTTCTCCTCAATAACCAACGCGGCATCATCGGTCGTTCCCTCTCCGCTATCTCACCTCAATCTCATATCGCAACTTTCATGGGCGGTCAACTCGTCCATATGGTTTTTACCGAACTTCTAGCGGTGTACCTTCTTTATGATAGTGCATTTTGGAGTGGGGTCTTTTTGAAGTTAGGGATATTTGGAGTGTCAGTGTGGAATGGAGGGGGGTATTATATTGAGGTGTTTGGGAGGAAGTTTGAGAGGGAGTTGGAGGCGTTAAGGAAGAAGTTGGTGTAGGTTACGGACAGAGGATTAAAGAATTTAACGAGAAGGTGCAGGAAAAAACAGGATAATGTCGGAAGGGGAGGTACGAGGAGTGATACGACATTGTCAGAGACTGCGTCGGTGGTTTCTTCAGGCTCCATACCTACCTCTGGATGATCTAGTCCGACTTGGCAGTACCAGTACGCGTTCAGCGATGATGAGTCTTTGGTGGATCATTTGCCTGCGTTGGTTAGTAATGAAACCTTACCGTCAGAGGGTTTGGGTGTGGGTTTAGAGCCTTTATCGGGGCAGGCTGAGTTGGGGATAGGGTCGGAGTTGAGTTTGGATGGGGAGCAATGGCAGGAGGTGAAGAAGGTGAAGTGAGAGACCACCGTCTCAGACCTGTTTCTCGCCGGCCTATTTCTCGATGTGTGTATCTTGATTTCTGCTTCTCGCATGTTTATGCATTCTCTCTACCTTTCTACCTACCTTCTTACCTTTCTACCCTCACTCTATCCACTCTATCCGCCCACGATACATGATACTATTTGATACTATTCATACATTACTCATTGTTCTTGTTTTTGTCACCACCTTGTAATGTCGACTTTGTTCCAATTTTTGGTTTTTTAATATTTGCAACGATACGATGTTCTATGATATGACCTACCTACTTACATATGTGATTCTTGTTATAACGCTCCTAGTTAGTACTACCTGACTACATGCGCTTGCTTGATCGCCCCCCAGTGCCTGTCATTTGAGTATGATACGACTTTCTAACATATAGATTTTTTTTCCAGTCTCTTTATGAAGTTTCTTATAGCGCTGTACTGGCTATGAGCGACGCCGACGCGTACTTACATACTTGCTTTGAGAATCCGGACAAAAAGCCCATTTGCTGATGTCCAGAAATGTGCAGGTGAAAACCGCTGACGCCGGAATGTTGCAGATGTTTCTACTTCTGGTCCAGGACCAACCATAATTGGCCTTTGAACGTCAGGAGGTTCGTACCACCATAATCCATACATCAGCAGGTTTTAGAATCGCAAAAGCAGAAAACTCCCAGACGAGTACATCCACGCGATCAGGAATAAGATGCTCGTCTTTCTCACACTTTCGTCGCAGCTTCTTCTCTTTTCTTTTCCCTCTAAACTCACCTACTTCTTACTCACGTCACTCGCAGCGCATTCCAAGCCGAAATCTTCCAAGTCACCACCACACCCCGCATCCAGTACCTCGTCAATCGATACATTACCCCCACAGACTCTGGCGCGTGCAGAATTGAAGTGGGAGAAGTCGAGAGGAAAGGCTTTAGGATTTTTGCGCAGGGAATATTATTTCGAGGTGGCCATGGCCCGCTTGGGAGGGGGATGAGGGTGGGGAGGACTAAAGCACCAGACGAGTTTCGAAGACTTTTCTCGTTGAATTGATAAAAGATGAACAGCTGAGGAAACCATTTGTTTCTTCTGAATTTGGCAAGGTGAGTTTGACGTTCGAGAATTGTGATTTTTCCTTTTTCTTTTTGTCTGACCTCTACGCACTACTCTAGTTACCCCCCTCGCAATGATCTACCCCATCTTCCTCGTTTCTCTGCTCGGTGTTCGTAGACCCAGTGGCAGCCTGAGGGTTGACGGAGTTGGAGAGAGTGATCATCACCTCAGTCAGACTCACTCTTGCCCAAACTCTCCCAAGCCGTCTGTGTTCTTTGTGCTTTCGTCAATGTCTTTCCGGGACGTAATCGGTCAGATCTGAACCAGAAATTGGTCGAGTTTGTTAAGAGGTACTTTCTCGAGGCCTAGGCAATGACCACTCCAGGACTAGTCTTGCGACTGTGAACCCCAATGTCACTACAACTGCTACAATCACGACTTCAAACACAAGTACGAGTATGAAAGGAAGTAGTCGAAAGAAAAACCCCTTTGGCTTTGAACGCTTTGGATGGGATGAACTTATATATTGGTCGAGTGGCTTTACGCTTTTAGGTGTGTGTGTTGTCTCAGTTCTTCGTCCCTTCATTCCATCTGTCATACCACTCTCATTCCTTTCCACTTTACTCATCTCGTGAACGCATATCTCATACCCTTTACACTTCACACATACAGACACTCTCGAAACCTACTTTGACTCCCCAGTCGACCATTTCCCGACGTCAACTCCAAGAACGCAGGGATAAGTTACGCAAGAGAGGGGATAAGCTCATTACGAAGATGCATGTGGCAACCTCAATATGAAGAGATTAGAAAATCTTAAATTGAGGGATATTCTGGTCAAGGATTTCTCGCATTCGATGAAAGGACTTTTCGAGTTCGAGTTCGGGGGATTTGTTGGCGCAGAATTTCGATATGGAGTTCAAGGGGTTTAAGACTAAGGTGGGTTGGGTTCTGTGCTCGTTGCTCGAACTGGTAGACAAGGGAATGCTAACCATGTCTCTTATTACGACATAGGTCGCAGCCCGAATGACTAAACTCTCCAACTCGTGGCACTCGGCCAAAGTCGTCCAGACTAGGGAAAAGGTTTCCTTCTTTTTTTGGTTTCATGTCGGTGTTGTACCAGTGCGTGTCTTGAGTTTTCCTTTACTGATTGAAACGGCATCACTAACCTCTTCCTCTGCAGATGGGCTCACATAGCCTAACTCCAAGCCCTCTATCTCCTTCCCCTGCGCACCTACATCTACAAGAAACGCACTTGGCACTACTCCCTCTTCGACCTCTGCTTCTACGTCACCATCCTCAGTTTCATATACCTCTGGATCTTCCCTGCCTCGCGAGCTTTATTCGTTGCGTGTTCTTGTTTGAGCCATGGCAGTTTGGCGAGTGCTGTGATTACTTGGAGGAATAGTTTGGTGTTTCATGATACCGATAAGGTTACGACTCTTTATACATGTGTACCTGGCTTTTGTGTTTACGGTGATTAGGTGGGTGGATTTTTCCCTCGACTCTTTTTTGACACAGGCTGATTGAGGTTGTTGATGGTACAGAAACTTTTACCCCAAACACAGAAGAGAGATTCCTTGCACTCAAGAAATTGCCTCATCTAAATCTTTTACACGCGTCAGTGGTGGTATCTGTAAGTCTTCTTTCCTTCTTTCTTTCTCAATCGCTCATAATATCCCCTCAGACTTCTCCTGGCAACTCCTCTACTGGAAATTCGTCCTCATCGACTGTCGCGAAAAAATCGAATCCGGCCAACGCACCACCTCGTTCTCCTTATCCTCAATAACCAACGCGGCATCATCGGTCGTTCCCTCTCCGCTATCCCACCTCAATCAGGTATCGCTGCTTTCATGGACGGTCAACTCGTCTATATGGTCCTTACCGAGTTACCTGCAGTGTTCCTCCTTGCGTTCAGGTGGCCTACGAGTTTGAGAATATTTCAGGTGCGGAGGAGAGGGCGATATTGAAGGTGAGTCTTTCTTACTCTTTCGTCGTCTTGACAGAGACCTAACCTTCTTCTCCTTTCTTTTCTCTCTAAACTCAACTACTTCTTACTCATGTCTCTCTGGTGCCATTTAGACAAGCTCTTAAATGCATACCCGTTGTTTATTGTTCGTATCGGACAAATTATTCGTGTGTACATCTTTCGGGGCAGTCGAGTTCTTTTTCAAGGTCAAAGACTCGACCGAAGCCGCCAGTTATCTTCGTCTTCATCTATTCCCATCACACCCCGTCCAGCTCTTCGAAACATCCACTTCATTCACAACCAATGTCAACTCAGTCCCAAGCAACACCCGAGCGGAATCGATCTTCTGGCCCCCCTGGCCCACGCAACCAACAAAAAAACCCACTCGGCGTGGCGGGAAGACTTAGAAAATCCTGGCTGATATTCCTCGTCCATTCCCTATCCGAGATCCCCCGTATCCGTACACTTGGACCCCAGAAGATTGGTTGGCTAAGCGTAGATAAGTTGCAGCGGGACGCCGGGAAAACGTACTTCGTGTCTTCTGTCTTCACATATACACGAGCGGTGTACCGGGAGAATCATGCTCAACCTTGGTAGTAGAAACATACATTGACCAAATCCTTGCCTATCTCAGCCCGTTCAGAGTACCATGGCTTCAGTCGGCGACTTATGTGTATTTGTACATTGATTCAGGATATCTACAAGATACATTACTCTAGGCAGTTACATGTGCATATATATTGGACAAGTGTGTTATAACTACAGAGTGCGTAAAAGAACATTGACAAGACCATCAACAAAGTAAGGGAATGCACTCAGATTGTCTGAAGAGAAACTGCAACCACAGATGACCCTCAATCCTCGGACGGTGACTCTCTACCAGTCTTGAGCTCATCCAATTGAGCCTCTGTATTCCTATCATTCTGCATGACAACGTCGTCGTCGTCATTACCAGGGTGCTCTGCGAGGCCATGAACGCTACTTTACCTTAACGACACTTTCAGGGAAATTCGTTTAGCAACGTATATACCAAAGCTCTGATCGGATATTCCTGCAGAGCCATTCGTTATCGAAAGACGAGAAATAAACCACCTACCAGGTTCCACCTTATACAACAAAGTAATTTCACTCGCTTGTCCATCAGACTTATCCCATGCACGAGCAACTGAAAAACGCGGGGACGAACTACGCAAGAAGGGCGACAAGTTCATTACGGAGATGTGTGCGGACAACCTCAATATCAAGACAGAGGTCATTGAGGCCATTCTTTGGGTGTCCTTGGAATAGAGGGGGGAAGGGGCGCAGGGATTGAGGAGTATTGGATTGACCTTAAGACTTGGCTGCGTAACAGACATTTCACCTGTCGGCTAGAGCTGTATAAGAAGAGCTGTTCAAACAGTACAAGTTTGACCATTTCTATCGTTAATTAAAAGCTGAGGTAATGAGGGACGAAATCCTCACTTTATGGCTCCAACTGAGACTAGTTCCATGTATTCGCCGTCGACCGAGATGACTCGGAGGTTTGCAGCGAGGGTTATTCACTTTTGTTGAGAAGATGTACGCCGCATGAGGTCCGGTGTTGTGAACAATATTGGTGTATTGATAGATTGGTAGACACTGAGGAAGCAGTCCCAGCGAGGCGTCAAAGGACGGGGAAGAAGAATGGGCAAGTGGGACGCAAGTCAACGCGTAGACAACGGTGAAGATGGTGGTAAGCAGTTTGGCGGCTACCGCGTCCGAAACTCCCTTACTCGCGTCTACGACAAACTGCAGAGTCAGATACAAAGTATTTCTTACTCTTGATAATGTCATTTAATTATTACAGAGTCCGCCAAAATCTAGATTCTACATATGGGCAACATTTGGGGAAGATAGATATCTAGCCAACATCGCAAAACGTGTCTGGTAGTCAACAGGGAGAGTTGCTGCTGCGTTGCAACAGGATGTCCGAACGATGGCCATCCTTATTCAATTTATCGCTAAAACTCCTTCACAGAAGCAAAATCATTGGGATCGAGGATCCAGACCTCGGTGAAAGAAAACGAAGAGAATACGAAGAATTTCAGGGTACACTGCTAAATGCACACCGGACAGACTGGTCAATCTCGGGCGTCAAGATATCTCTTCTTCGGCATATGTACAAGCTCATAGATTAAGGGACAGAACCATAAAGTTGCCAAACTGTTGGAATACATCTATCCTTGCGAAGGTGCTCGGAGCTTAGTCTGAGAATCGTCAAAGTTCAAGACGGAGTTGAGACGGAGTCTTGGGTCCTCTCTTCGATTGCAGTAGCATTACCGATAGTATTATCGGTGAGCGAAACTCCATAGCGAGACTTGAGATGCCTCCACCAGTCTCGCAACATCTGTTATGTTTTGAGTAAGTACAGAAAGTGGTCAGAATGAATCGAACATACCTAGCCGCCAAAGTCCGTGATTTGGATAGCACTGCCAGCTTTTACAATGGAGAAGTTGGTGAAGCCAGTGGGAGTCAAGTCGTAGAAAGCTGCAAGCAGATTTGAGGTTTAAGGAAGACAACAAAAATCTATGATCACTACTAACCATCTAGAGCGAAAGTGTGGCCCTACCGCAACATGCGGTGTGGGACAGTCGGTTTCAAGTCTTTCAGAGACACACCCATGTGAGATGTTTGCAAGTCAACGACAACCAGTAGCATACCTCTGAAAGAAAGGATCAGGATGGCTGTTGATCGTCTCTTCTAAAACAGGATCCATAAAGTCAAATCGGCAGCGATATGAACATTATTGTCATTGGTCCAGTGGCGAGGGTTAAAAGGGGAGGATACAGAAGGATCGGCGTTGTTTGCGATGATGCTTTCGACCACAAATTGAGCCAGAGTTCCTGCACGTATCTTGGTATCGAGAAGGACCTAAAGGTTCTGTAGTGTTCTTGAGACTGGCGAGCTGAAGTGAATGAAATAATTAATTGGTTGATAGACCACCGGGAAGAATTGCGTAGTAAAACTTACAATCCGATGAAGCCAGTGATCGGAACGCGTTATACCATTTCTGGCACTATCCTTCAACCTTGCAGTCCTCTCGCTAGATCGTCCTGTACGTTAGCAAGACGGATTGAAGTAAAAGTGGTGACGACCAAAATCCCAGTGATACCATCTTCGAGTATGAAAACGCAGTTTCGCTCGAGAAGCCGGGACGATTTTGAGGAGGGGTCAATCTGTCTGGGAAAGCTACATTGCTGAGGGGGAGTGTATCGAGCATGACGTTGAGGAGCTCTTGGGGTCCATCAGTGTCGATGACTGCTGCTGTTGATGGTTGTCGTCGGGTCGGAGAGCGTTGTTGCAGGTCATCGGAGTTTTGGCCGAGACCATTTCCTGAACGTCAGGAAGCAGTGTCGGTGAATGCGGTAGGTTTTTTCTCGATAGTACGGGATCGGTACGGTAGCTGTTGGAAAAAGTGGTATAAGATGATGTATAAACCCAAGAAAGAAAGGAAACCAACGTGATTTGTATCAGTCTTAGCCTTGTTTACACACTGGACTTCGAGAGTGACCAAGTCATTAAGAGGAAGGGACTGTTGTGCAAAATTTAATTCCAACTTCCCAAATATTGGTAACTGGAGAACGACACGAAACAGAGGTTAGAACGCATCACAATATCATTTGAGCAGGTAACGCTCACCATTCTGATGAGTTCCCAAGCCCCTGTACTCTCAGGGCTCGCGTCAACTGCGACAAAGGGTTCGTCACCATTGGTGCTCGACACAGTCGCTCCGTCGAGCTGATAACGGTGAGTCAAGGCAATCCATGGCGAATTGAACTGTACGAACCGACTGCAGTGATGCCATCAGGTAAAGTAGCTTCCCAAACATCCATCTAGTCTTCAAACTCTGCAGAGGAAGCGTTGAAGGCTTCAGGTGGAATGTGAACTGCTTGGTTACCGAACGCGTTGGTCAACAGGATGGGACCAGAGAGATAGGGACGAAGTTGAAGAACAGCGCTGCATATGAGAAATGTCAGTGGGTATTCATCCGTTCGGTCAACGCAGACATACAGTCCTGAAAACGAAGCTTCAGTAAAATTCCAGAAAGTCCAGAGTAGTACGTACATAGCAGGAACTAGCCCAACTCTCAAGTTCTTGAACGTTTGTGAAATGTCAAGATGAAGATCATATTCCGAGTCTTAAGATTGAGCACTAATGCGAGCAAGGTCCCTAAGCACGTCTTCGTAGTTCAGGAGCAGATATCTGGTAGTTAAGCGGGGCATGGAATGCCATGGTTTTGCTGAGAACATCCATAATCTGAACGGAAATTATCGGTCAAGCAGGGACACCGGATCAGCAAACTCGCACTGAGCAAAGCGATGTACAAGATCCACAGGAACAGAAGCGAAGCAAGCCCTCAAATCTACAGGGTCTGCCCATTTCTGTCCGACTGTTGGACAGGGATCACTCTGCCGTGTCTGTACGGTGGCCATCGAACTTGAAGCAAGGACAGAACACTCCCAGTGTTGGATTCCCTCAACCAACTGACTACAACTCAGATACTCCTAGCAGATCCGAAAAACCGAAAAGGCATTTTGGTGCAGCTTCATACGAGCGTGAAGCTGAAAGCTAAGGCCTGAAATACCTAAAGAGCATTTCATCTTTGCGAATGACCCAATCTATGTAATAGTACTCACCTGTAAATCAGCTTGACCTCAGCGGTCGTCGAGTATACTGTTGCGCAATCGAGGACCAAGGATGTTGATGACGAAATTCAAGTGGACGCGGCTAAAAATAAATGTCCTCCCAACGACCATCCGCTCAGTAATCTGTCTCCAATGTTCATCTGATGGACAAGCTTGTTCTGCTAGCAAATCCGCTGCTACGCATCCTTTCTGCTTTCTCTCACCTCGCATTTATTCGACGTTTTCTCACTTGAAACGAATTTAGACTCTGACCATGGCATCGCTGACACTGAATTCACTCTAAGGAAAGGCGAAGAAACCAAAGTCAATGTATCCGGAATGCGTCAATTCACAACTCCAAGTCGCTTTCTAGGCAGATGTGCTCTGCACGACATTCCTCCACTGCGTACACGTATCGACCAAGGCTTGGCCAATTTTTTGCCTCCTCCTGCGTTCAAGGTCGTCGCGGTGGACTAACAGCAGGGGTTGTTACAGAGGCTGAATGAAGAGGTCAAGGGTGTGTAGTCTACGTTCTTTTTACTACTTTTACTAATGCTTTTTGTAGTAGTCCATCGTCGACACCATCATCCGTGCCACCCCCGAACGTTCCTCCGTCTTCGCCTTCAATTACGCTTCCTCAACGATCACTTCTTGTATTCCCACCTCTCATTTCCCCCCACCTCCTCACCCAAATCCGTTTACAACACGGCTCCCTCGCCCAACTCAAATCTGCCTTTTCCGCAGCTGCCATGGACATGTTTACCAACGGCTACATCTAGTTCGTCACTGATGCCGCTGGAAAACACAGCTGTCGTACCGACGTTTGGGCCAGGGACGCTTTTGGTGAGGAGTCAGATGTATATGGGGCATTCCAAGTTGTTGATGGGGAGTGGGATGTTGCAGTATGATAGAGGGGATCCGTTGATGAAGGGGGATCCGTATATGCGGGAGTGGACAAGAGTTGGCTGAGATGATTACCGGGGAGAAGATTGAGCATGATGAGGGGAAAATGAGGAGTATGAAGGCGAAAGCGAAGGAAACGCGTCGCCTACACCCGCACCGACACCAAAATCCCCTCCTCCAGGTGTCTCGCCTTCCTCTCCTGCCTCTGGCGTCTCTGCGTCTAACAACCCCTCGAATCACCCCCTTCACCCTCGTTTCATATACACCTCAACTCCTTCCTTAACTGACAAGAACAACAAAAACCTCGGAGAAGAAAACATGATCCCCACCTCTCTCTTCGACGAACCCACTCCCCAAAATGCAAGTTCTTTCAACATGGGTCTCGGGTTGAACAACGCTGCTTTGACACCGAGATACCAAAGGACTTTATCCCGCTCCGACCACTATACTATGGCTATGTCCAAACCCTCTGGTCCCGTAGCAGTAAACGCCCTAGGCCTCTCTCACCCTCAACATCGGCGAAACCCTCTACCCCCTCTTCTGTCTCTCCGTCCACGAACACGCATGGACAAGTGCAGGTTATGGCGTATGGGGTAAGGAGGCTTGGATTAAAGAGTTTTGGAGTGTGGTTGATTGGGAGAGGGTTAGTTTGGCGTATGAGCATTGGACGGTGGAGGAGGCGAGGAAGGAGGGGCATGAGCAGGTGGTGGAGAGTGGGCTTGGGGGATTTAAGGGATGGGATGGTGTTGCGAAGGAGGTTAATTAGATTTCTTTTTTCAAAATTACATTTAGCATACACATCCGTCTTAGTCTAATACACAACACAAGTTACGCGTAGTTGTTGAAGGTGACAGACCTGCAGTGATAGCATCATGTGTCTGCGAGGCGACACGATTGCCGTTCGGGCATTACTCTTAATCTTTATTTCCTAGGCCGTCCTTTACACATACATAATCCTAAAAGCAACCCTGTCTGGACCCTGCCAGGGCCTTAATATTATTAAACATCTACTTACAGGTAACTACTTGGGTGCTCGAGTTGCTCCTTTAGATACCAGATATTCAGCAATCTGGCACTATAACATATATGCTGCGTTGAGAGCAGATCCTACCCTCCCCGAGCATTAACATCTGCTCCTTTCTCCACAAGATATCTGACAATCTCCAGGTGTCCCCAGCTGCTGCTGCCTGCAATGCAAACCCATAGCCCTCCCTTAGCATTAACATCTGCTCCTTTCTCCACAAGATATCTGACAATCTCCAGGTGTCCCCTAGCTGCTGCTGCCTGCAATGCAAACCCAAGCCCTCCCTTAGCATTAACATCTGCTCCTTTCTCCACAAGATATCTGACAATCTCCAGGTGTCCCATAGCTGCTGCCTGCAATGCAAACCCATAGCGCCCTCCCTCAGCATTAACATCTGCTCCTTTCTCCACAAGATATCTGACAATCTCCAGGTGTCCCATAACTGCTGCTGCCTGCAATGCAAACCCATAGTGCCCTCCCTCAGCATTAACATCTGCTCCTTTCTCCACAAGATATCTGACAATCTCCAGGTGTCCCGAAGCTGCTGCCTGCAATGCAAACCCAAGCGCCTCCCTCAGCATTAACATCTGCTCCTTTCTCCACAAGATATCTGACAATCTCCAGGTGTCCCTTAGCTGCTGCT
>JAACJM010000493.1:0-24376 GCA_013368315.1 Tetrapyrgos nigripes
CACAAGCACCTCTGGAGACTGTGAGGACTCTATAACTCTTCACAAGCAGCAAAGAGTAGACAAATATGTATGGGAAATAGTAACCTGAGAGTAAAGCTTACAAGTTATTTTGCCTCTTGGGTGTCTGAGGCTCAACGGGCTCAGCCTCTTGTTTCATGAGTAGAGGAAAAAAGACAGAGAACAACAAAGAAATTTTTGGAAATTCTGGAAATTGTTTGACTCATCATGTTTACTCATCAGCGGGGCTGTACAGAAAGGGCAGTTGTGTTTACTATACTTGGTCACAAAATATTAAAAAATCTATCTTGTGTGCATGGTAATCTATGTACTTGTTAACATAGAAAGCCTCATAAGCATCTAAAGAATCACTGGCTGCAAGACTGGTAGCCAGCAAATGAGTATCGCCAGTAACGCCAATCAAATGAGCACCCCGGTAGATACAGTCAAGGTGAATAACCTTGAGATTAGGATTTCCTTCCCTGTCAAAGTCTGGAAGTCCACAGGCAGTTGATCACAAGCCCATTTCCAACAGTTGAGAGCCAATGGATAAGAGCACAAGGATAGACTTGACCTTCAAAGGAGAGCCAGAAAACATGAAGACTCAGCCAACGAGTAGGCCAGAGAAACCATCCTCCAATGTATCCCCTTCCATAAAAACACAGTCATAATGTGCAGCACCCCTGAACCAAGATTTGACAGCTCAAAGCCATTCACAACGCATTCCACCTAAACCAGACATGTCACTGGGAGCAAAAAAGGTAGCTTGGGCCAAGTTGTGGAGGTAGACTGGATGGTCATCAGGGATGTCAGGATACTGGTCAATAGGCCAAGGGGCACATCTGGATGGCGTTGGTTATACAGGAACTGTCATATCAAGACAGGAAGTGAAGGCTGTGAGACATACACAGCCAAATCCGTCAGGGTTCTTGGAACTCCTTTAGCTAGTTGAGATTGTATTCAGTATAATATCAGGTTTTGAAAAACAACTTACGTGCACACTTGGATAACTTCACATTTCCCTGAGAAAATGGTTCATCAACTGGCCCCTCATCTTCATTGTCTCTGTTGTTTGGGGAAGAGGGGGTAGTAAAGAGTCTTTTATCCTTCTGAGGTAGCCTTTGGATGGCCGGAGCTTGTCTCTTGACTTGAGATCAACACGATATGCCACCAGCTTGTCGAGGCATTGATTGGTGAGAAGCATTTGACCAAGAGGTTTGTTGTGACTAGAGCAGTGCCAGGGACGTTTGACGGCCTTGATGTGTTTGGACTCTGTGATTGATGAGCAAAGCCAATTAGGAGCCCCAAACTACTGAATAAGTGGTCTATAGTGTATCATGGAATGCTGGCAAGGTAAGGAAAAGCCGTCAGGACGTATACGCTGGTCCTGAAGATTTCCCAATTGCAATGGAAGCAAGACACAGCATCATCAATAGCACTGAGAGCATCTTCATCAATGACGCTGCACCTAACGAGATAGCAGAACTCCATGAAGTCAGCTACAGCCCTAACCATCTGCAGTGGGACATGGCCAACAATGGCTGGAAGGAAAATCTTGAGTGATAAAATGAGGGTGAGACTCGCTACAAGGGAGGACATTACTCACCGTCATCAGCCCTTTTGAATCATCTCCAGTTCATTGCTTAAACCCCTGGCCCTCATGAAACTGACGAAGACCTGCATAAGGTGATGTGATTGCAATTCTGGAAGAAAATATCATCAAGACATTGACCCTATAGCAGAGTGCATACACAGACCTTCTGTCAATATCAGCCTTATGCCGGTTTGCCTCTTGCTTTGAGTATGTTGCATCAATGTCCTCAAAGACCCAATCTACGAGATGGTCCTTGAAGGTGCCCTTGATTATTTGATGAAGGAGGTCAGGCGATAACAACTCATGTATGTCTACCCGAGGGAAAGAACTAGTGAAAGGCTATGGGAGGACTTTGTCAAATTGTAAGGGGTAATAATGCTAGATGAGAATGCACCTGAAGGTCGGCAACAATGCCATAGTCATCCCACAGCTCCTTTAGGGAGCATCCCTCACCAGCAAACAATGAGTCTGTATGTTTGTGACTTCTCCTTCCTGGAACAGAGTCAAGATCATCTGGTGGTGCAGTACATCTTTATAATTGATTGATCAGTATTTATACGGATAATAGAAACAGATGTAGTACCTTGGACACTAACCCTGTACTATACAGGCTAGCAACGCTTGTTCTGGATAGTCAGCAATATATGGACCCAGACTGTAAATAACACGTTGATAGTGGCCATCTGCACATTTGGTGACTTTCAGAGATGTCATATGGGGTTTCAGACGAGAAAGAACATGCTCGAGGGATGTGTGGAATAGCTGTTGACGAAATTTCCTAAAATCAGCACCACCAGTGGGTCTTGTGAAGCTAGAAGTGGTGATGAGTAAGGAAACTTGAATAATGTATGATAAATGACTACGCACTTCTATGGATTGCAAGAAAACTGAGCAGGGTGACAGCATCTTGATGTGCATGTCTGACAGAGGAATGGATGTTTCCAAGGGAGATATACAGTGGGTAGTAGTCATTTTGCCCAGTTGCAACTGATACAGTTGTTTTATTGCTGCCGAGGATTACTGGACAGAACATAGCACCATGAGTGCTTTCATCTTCTGCAATCTCATCCTACGAAGCAAAGTCAGACCTTAGTAATGCATACACACTGAGTCCATGCCCAATTACCTGTCATCAAATCACGGTACAGTCACTTCCCGTTCTTGAAAAGTCTTTTGGTGAAATATCCATCTTGGCCTTAAAACTTGGATTCGCCACCATTTGCCCCATGATGGCAAGCAGGTCTCAGAACCAGACTTGATACTCTTGCTGTTTCCATGCTGGCAATGAGCTCTGATCCTCTGGTAAGCCACTGTTGAACTTGACAGTAAAACTCTCCCATTGGATGTCGCCTTGACAGATGGCATCGATGAGACTGTACATCTCCCAGTGATCATGGAAAGGGACATTGTCTGATTGTTCAGGGGCCATGAGCTCAGAAATGAACTGCGAGAGGGTATCAATGTCACCTGCAGACATCTGGACTTTGTGATACAAAAACTCTGCAAACTCGAACTCTGTTGCATTCTGGAATGGCGCCCACTCATTGGATTCGTTGTCATTGGGGATAGGAGTTGGTAGGCTGTTTTCAGGTAGATTGTAACTGCCTAGATTGCATGGAGTGCCTGTATGTATATGTAAGTCAGGGACACCCACAAGTATTGAAAGACTTGATTCTTACTGTCAAGAATAGGATGTGTTTTGACATGAGTACCATACTTTTTCAAGTCTAAGGGTGCTGCTGACCATGGAAGATGGACTGGAGATCCATTCTGCCTGCGCAATGGTGAACGCCAAGAAGAAAATACAGGTGATGGCAGATGAGACTGTGGAGGAGGTGTATGAAAAGAATTGGGATCTGGAATGGGAAAGTGAGGTGCAGCAGGGGCAGGTTGAGGATCTGCATGTTTGGCATCCTGATGTCTCTTGAGGCCACCCTGTGTCTTGACCTTGAAACTGCATTGTGGGCATTGTACACATTTGACTTGGTGAACCATGGTGTAAAAAAGAGTTATGCCAAACAGCAGAACTAGTGGAGCAGAAGGTTGGTTGATGCTTGACTAATCAAGCCACCAAAAAAAAAAATTGCAGAAGTCAAACCAATTCCGCCATGTCCTCAGTGCCCTGTCCATCTGCTCATCACTCGAAAGTGGCAGAGACAGCACCTCCCCAGCTGTTACTACCAAAGACCAATTCCGCCATGTCCTCAGTGCCCTGTCCATCTGCTCATCACTCGAAAGTGGCAAAGACAGCACCTCCCCCAGCTGTTACTACCAAAGACATCCCTCCCAAACCACAAAAAAAAAGTGTACCGCCAATTCAAGCAGGGAACAGTATGGCACTGCGTGGAACACAAGACGCTCATCCAGCAAAACCTGTCATGCCTGCTCCCAAGCACAGTAGCAAGGAAGTCAAAGCTGAAAAGCAGGCCAAGGCCACAGAACAAGCAGAATGTGAAGCTGCCAGGAACAATGCAATCACAAAGACTGCTGAACTTGAAGACCGCATGCTCAAAGATGATAAAGAGGCTGAGAAACATGCCAATCGTCCTCCAAAGCATATGAAAAAGAAGACAAACCCTAAACCAGGTATAACATTGGTGACTTTGCAGTAATACACATCAGCACTGACTATTCTTCGTAGTTACTAGCACCACTGGAGAAGGGCCTGGAAAAGGTGTAGAGACTGGTGAGTACAACAGCTTACTATGCATAGCAGATTGCTGGACTGACCTCTGAGACCTTTCAAGAAGCAAAAACAACCAAATGTAAACAGACCACTAACGACCAGAGTAAGTCAACAGCCAGATAGGTTCAGAAAGACAGTATAGCTTACCTAGAGTCATTCAGATTCTGGAAAAGCTGAATGTGAGTAGTCTTGGATTATCTTTGAGTGTGACAGAAAAAAGTCAAATTATACTCACTGTGGGCCCACAGTACCTAAGGATCCAGCAATCCAAGACTCACAAATTGTTACCTCAGAACATCCAGAAGGTGATGTTGCTGCTGCAGCTAATGCCAACAGTGATGACAATAATGTTGAGGCCGGTCTTGATGATTCAGAGGAGGATAGACCAGCTACAAAGAAGGCTCGTGGTGGTAAGAAGAAAGGAGAGCTGCATACACAGGTGACAGCCAAAAGAACTGAACCTCCAGTATCAGAAGTCTCCAACGTGTACGTGGAATTCTATTCACTTCCATTTTCAGCAAGTCAGCGCTAATTCTCTCTTCACACCCAGCACATCTGAGCTGCATATGAAAAAAGCCAAGAAGGGTCCTCAAGGTCTTCACTCGCAATGGTCTATGCAGAAACAGGCCTCAACATCATCTCTTTCCTCTCTGGGACCCGACACTAACAACAGCAACACCCTGTACTGGATGCAGAAGCAAACAAGACCAAGGATAGTGAAGATGCTGACTACGAATACGGTGGTTTTGGTGACGAAAAAGGTGATGATGAAGAAAGTCCTGATGTCACCAGTACTCCTGGTAGATCCGTCAAAATTAAGGCCAAGTCTTTGGCTGCCATTGTACAGGTGAGTCACAATTATTACGGTATTCAGAGTCTAACAATTTATCTGCATAGCCCACCAGTACTATGGTTAAGGTAGAGCCAACGACATCTGAAGACTATGTTCCTCCTACTACCATCAAGAAAAGGGAGATTCAGCTTGGTAATCTTCCTGAAGCTGTCCAAACCGCCTTCAAAGACAAGTTCACGCCTGTGGTCATCAAGTTTACTGGTTGCCTTAAGGCCTGGACTGGTCTCAATGCGAAGGAACTGGAGCAAACATGGGAAGATATCATGCCTAATGATCTATGCGATCGTTTCCAGGAGTTTAATGCAGGGAAAGTTATTGAGAGTTTGGTACGTGTTCTCATGAATATTGTGCATGTTACTCATTACCTTTTTTCTCTAGATCCAGGACAAACTCAACTCATGGCGCAACAACATAGGCAAAGCAGCTCTCAAGGCCATACGGCAGCTTTTCAAAAACGAAGGTCTGTCTATGCCTGAAGAACGCAAACACTACATCAAAGCTCAAATGGCTGGTGACTACAAGTCTCGCCCTTATTATTATTTGCATGCCGTCAAACTGAGTGGAAAGACAGTGTATGCAGTGAGCCACCATCCATTATTTTGACAAGCTGAGTGCTTAATGACTATCCAGGGTCCCTTCCAGTCATATATCATCTCAAAAACCTTTTCTGAACATCTCAAGGCTATTGGAAAGGTTCCTGTGGATTAACGACTCCCAGAACGTCCGTCGGGTGCTATGGTATTGTCCATTTTGGCAGTGTGTATCTTCCATCTCCTCGAAGAATAGCATGATGGTTTTGTTATAGGTTCATCAAGCCTTTACATTCTACTTGACTGGAAGCGAGGTCATACCTTCTGGCACTGATGGTCATTTCTCTTTCTTAATCTGGGGTGACCAAGATGTCATGATAGACGGTCAGAAGGTCCACATGGAAACAACCACAGACCTCCATTCCCATTTCGTTGTCAACCCCATCAAAAACATTGATCATTGCAGCCCTGCCCAGTGGCAGCATATCATGTCAAGCACCGAGAAGCATCTTTCCAAGTCCAGATCAAAGTCCCAGCCCATCAAGAAGCCTACTGCATCTACGCCATCAACACCTGACCCTGCTGAGGATTGGGAACTTCCCGACATTGACCCTGAGCAACTCCTCGCCCAAGCTAAGCAAGTTTCATCACAGCATTCTTCTCAAGCTGGAGACAGCTCTGATGTCCCAGGAACTGCAAGGGATGATGGGGAGAATGATGATGGTGATGTAGAGATGTCTGTTTTGGACGAGAACGAAGACGTCGAGGAGGAAAACGGGGATAGCAGAGACAAGGGATTAGAGAGTAGCTCTGGGGTTGTCGGTGAGTTTTCTATCTGTTTACTTGCTCACTGTGCTCATTGGGTGTACAGTCTAAAGTAATCATTGTCACTGCCAGTTGGCTGGCCTACTGCCCTCAATGATGCACCATACGAGTGTATTTTTTTTTACACCTACAGTGTCTACAATGTACATACTGTGGTGTGGTTTTTTAGATACTTGAATGAAACTTTTAGACGCACTTTGACAGGAGTTCAGATGATGACAGCGAGCTTTGAAAAGCACCCAGGTACTTTTCCAAGAAAGGGGACAGAGCTTTTGAAAGTTAAGCTGGATGCGGAAAAACTTTAGGAAAAGTCGCGTAAAGTTGGTGTAAAGCCAGATGTACATTTTACTGATGCACTTGGTTTCCTCATTTATCTCTGTACGTTATATAATGAATCATAGCCACAGTAACCTCAGCGTTGACTCTTCCTTCTCACTGAGGTTAGTACTTATGTCTCTCAAGTATTTCTATTGCTCATGTATACCTATAGCTGTATCTATTCGTATAGGTATGAATATATTTAGCATTGACTCTTCCTTCTCGCTGAACTGTATCTATTCATATAGATACAAAAGAGGTCAGGTCCACCTCAGGCACCCCCTGGTACCTACCTTGTTAGGTGGTATAGCCTCTGTACAAAGTTGGACCTTGAGGTGGGTAAATACCTGGGGGGCTACCTAGAGCTCTGGGAGTCTCCTATATCTCCAGGGAGACCCCAGGTATTGAGCTGTTGACTCCCAGAGTCACCATATTTGGTGTGTCTGGGAGCTCACACTGGTCCGGTGGGAGTTACCACTCCTGTCACACTGTCACTAGGTGTCCGGGGTCTTTCTTTCCTCCAAAACTCGCCATTCCATTTTTCATGCTTGTTTTGTCCATTTCCTTGTGTTTTTACTGTATTGTACTGCTACATTAGGTTGTCAGGTGTGTAAAAAGCCTTATAATAGCTACGGAATTAGGCTGAACAACAACACTAAAGAGTTAAATGGTATAGCACAACTAAGAGATACACTGATGCGAGGCAACTAAGACTTCAGTGTACGTTAAAAAACCAAGATTCTGATTTAAGTATACTTTATGAGATATAGATTAAATGAGGAGCTAATAAATAAGAGCTCAATGAGTATGAGATTGGGGAAAATACAAGCGAAAACCAAGTTAGCACAATATTGCACTAAAACAAGATCAGGGGAGTTTAACGCCACAACCGGGATTTGAATCCTAGGAATGATAGATTAGATTACAGATAGATACATAGATAGATGAGTGAGTGAATGAGTGTATACACCACTACCTACTGGTTACAAAGATAACCTGCACTAGACGTGCTGGCCAGTACACTATTTTGGCTTAATAAATCAGCTCATCTTTCTGTACATCAATTTTGTTAAAAGCAGTCTGTCGAAAAGGAAATTGTGTAGCTATACTCTCTGGTAGCTCCCACTGCCTCCCTGAAAAATTGGCGGAGCTCCCAGTCCCTCTCAGGGAGTCAGCGGAAGCTCCCCAGAAATCGCTGGAGCTCCAGTCTACAGGATCAGCGGAAGCTCCCAGAAATCGCTGGGAGCTCCCAGTCCCTACCAGGGAATCAGCGGAAGCTCCCCAGAAATCGCTGGGAGCTCCCAGTCCCTACCAGGGAATCAGCGGAAGCTCCCTAGAAATCGCTGGGAGCTCCCAGTCCCTACCAGGGAATCAGCGGAAGCTCCCTAGAAATCGCTGGGAGCTCCCAGTCCCTACCAGGGAGTCAGCGGAAGCTCCCCAGAAATCGCTGGGAGCTCCCAGTCTCTACTAGGGAGTCAGCGGAAGCTCCCCAAAAATCGCTGGGAGCTCCCTCCAATTGGCTTCAAGCGTTATATACACTTCACAATCATATTGTAAAACTATCTATCCAACACTCAAGGTCGCTCTTGTTTTAATAAAGTCATTAATTACACTCATATTGTAAAAGTATCTAGAACACTCAAGGTCCGTCTATGGCTACAGTAATTTCCATTTCGACCCGCTCTCGATCTCGGTAACCCTCAATGATATCTCGGGAGTCAAGGTGTTCGGTGAGACTATCACTATGTCCTTCCATGTACTCTGTCCCAAACTCATCATCATTCTCGCCGTCACCAACAGTGATCGTCGTATCTAGCAGTGCGTGTCTTCGTGCAGCCTGAATTTCAGTGTCCGTAGGACGGTTTGAACCCCAGGCAAAGTTCTCGTCGAACAGGAGGGATCGCTCCCAATGGACGTAGGCTTTCAGCAGGAACCGCTTTCGCTGCTCCAGTTGATGCAACAGTCCATACTCATCCTCTTCAAAAAAAAAAAAAAACAGAACAATCAATACGAAGCTGTAGCTTAGAGAAAGAGCTTTACCTTTGCAAGAGTCTATGGCCAATAAGACAATTTGCCATTCCTCCGCAAACCATTCACATAACGACCTTTGTTCCCTTGTCAAGCGTTCCTCTTCCTCAGCCGCACGGTCAAGTTCTAATAGGGCTCTAATACCCTTTCTTACATCCTCATCCGCCATCCACGGTGGTGGTGTATCATTCGAGTCCCGGTCGAGTCCCTCATCTTGCCAAATGTCCTCGTCAACGTCCAAGTTGAAGAGACTACCTTTCTCTATCTTTCGTGGCGCGACGGCGTGAGCGGGAGCCTTCCCCTGGTGTATCAGACGTGATATTTCATCGCAGAGTGCGTTGTATTTGTTGGCTAACACATTAATACTAGGGTCTCGGCGCTGAATAGCATCTTGCGTGTGCGCATGAAGACGCTCTTCTGCGTAAGGGTCACACATTAGCTTTGTACCCTGACAGTTTGAAAACAAACTCACCGCTTCTCTGATGTCGGTAGCACCTTTCCAGCCGGGTTAACTCAAATTTCCGAGCAATCAACTTCTGCCGGAGGCGTTGTTTGACAGCAAGTGCATTCAGTCGTTTGGTGAAGAAGGGATGGTTTCGGAGGTTCTTCAACTCTTTCCGCTCTGCTACACCAAGCTGTCGTTCCTTCTGGATGAGCTTGGTTCGGAGTTGTTCTCTTGATTGGCGTGCTTTGACTAATTCGTCTTGCATTGCCACGGTTTTGTAACGCTCGGTGTTCGGCGATATCATCATCCGCTCGAGATCGTTTATCTTCGATTCGATGACGTCTAGGTTCTCGTGAAGACGAAAGGTATCCTTTACGGCTACTTTACCTGCATGAGGGTTTTGTTCTGGATAATGTATTGTCAGACTACTGAGTATTGCAAAAAGAATTAAGAAAAGAATAAACGCACTTGGAAGAGGCTTAGTTTGAGCTGTAACCTGTTCGTTCCACTGCGACCTGAGAAAGCCCTCCTCTAGTTTGCATTCTGCCAGGTTTTTGGCTGCTTCCTCTCGTCGATTGTGTAACATCCTCTTCTTCCGCTCTAGAGCGCTCGCAGAGCTCAGAAGCACCAGATCGTTATGGCGGTGGAGTTGCCTATCCAGCGTATATAACCGGAGATGATACTTTAGATTCATTAGCGCTCTGATTTTTCTAAATTAAACAAGGATCACTTACCCCAACAACTCTTGTGTACGCTACTAAGTGATTGAGACAACTCCAGCACCGTTCACAACCCTCACCATCACAAAACCCAAACCACTTGCATTTCCGGGGGTGATATATCAGCTGACAAGCCCAGTTGTGACCGTACGCATGGAATACAGAAACAGCCCAGTAGATGCGCTTGTGGAAGCGTTTGAGAAAGCCCCACTTCAAACAACTACGTTCCAGCTGGCACGCGATGTCGTACAATATTCCAACCTTCCAACTATCCGGGATATGATCAAAGAGCGTGGCAATTAAGGCTAAAGCATAGTGCTGTTTCTCGCCGACTGACTCCATAGACACCATAAACAGCGCCGCATCGTGAATACAAAACATTCCGGCGCAAGCTGTCGCGTCGTAACCTGCTGCTGGCGATTTCGCCAAGTTCTCCTGAGCAGCATGAAAGCTAGACTGGCATCCATCGAGGGCAGATTTCGGTACACGCATGCCATGCTCAAAATGGTCCTGTTCTAGAGGTTCATCGTCTGCTTTGCCTCTTTTGGCTGGCCGACCATTCCTTGTGTCCTCAACAAGCGTCTCCCACTCCTTTACCGTTTCCTCAGGAATGAAGAAGGTGTCCGGATGGAAGCGAGGAGGGTCTCGTGTACTCTGCTTGTTGTGCTTCTGCGTGAAGCAAGCATCTATCGTCACGAAACAACGGGGTCCAGGTGTAGCCTCCTCGGTTGACGTGCTACCAAAGCACTTCGGACATCGTGAACGGAGATATTCACTAGGACGGTGGCATTGTTGCTGGGATGCGACCGGCGAATTTTCAGATGAAGGAGCTGAGTGCAATGCGGAGCCAGCTGGAGGGGGAGATGGAATAGTGGATGATGAGGGATGGGGATTGGACGGAGTTAGATTAAGCACTGGGTTTGCCTCGCCCGATGAGGTCTCCTCAGCAGGCCGGAGAGGACTACAAAGTTGGTCTCTAGCGAACTCTAACCTCGTTTTGATTCGTTCCTGAGTGGCATCCTGTAGACTTTGGAACCACAACAAACAGTTCCCGAAACGCCGGCGTAAAGGGTCCTGGCCATGAAGTCGGTACCCTTGTTCGGAAAGCTGCTCCATTAGTGTTCCACTCCAGGCAGTCACGTTGGGGGAAATCCGCAAGTATAGTCGAGTTACAAAATCGAGCATCCGGATATCGACAGCTAGAGTGGGCAGCAAAGGCGCACAAGGAAAGAAGCCGTTCTTGATGAGCTGGACGGCGGCAGGAGCACAATCTTCGCAAATCCACAGTTTAAGCGTCTCTATACCTACAAGAAAAGTTACAATTAGTAAATATTTCACTGCGAAAATAAAACCACGTACTGGTGAACTGAATAATGGACACCGAATGCCAACGACCCCTTTCACACCCACAGCTCTCCTCAAACTGCCTCTCGGGATCATCTCGCAGATTTTCCGTCCTTCTCAGCAACTCCATATAGTGATCCACCAGTGACGGTATTGTACTCTTCAGCCATCGTCTCCACTGACGCTCCTTTTTCAACCTGTGGGATTGTTTCCGAGGAGAGACGGGCTCTGGTCGCGTAAACTCCTGCAACGATGGGTCCAACGCGTCCTCCTGGGTCGATGGAAAGGCGGTGAGAGGCCGGTTATTTTCATCCAGCTGAGCAGGATGATCCCCATTCAACCCAATCTGACCATGAAGGCGAGGCAAGTCTGGCCGTTGGGTCAAAGTAACACCACCGCCCAGGTAGACGAGCTCTTCATTCCCAGCATTCCTTCGTCGTTTTGTCCCAGGTTCCACGAGTTTAGGCCTATAGTCTTCGGCTGTAAGCTTCTCCTGGCGCTTCTTTGGTTGTTTATAGCGGCTGGTCATGCTACTATTGGCAGAAATCCGAAAAAAAAAAAAAAACAAAACGCAGCGGTAGTGTCGCAAGGTCGATGAGGCCAAAAAAGGAAATTGGAGGTTGAAGGTAGTTGATTGCCAATCGCGCTAGTTTAACGTCATTGCGGACGCAACTCTCGTGTCTGATTGTTACAATTTCATTCTTATTATTCGACTAACTTGTCTCTATAATAGATACTAGCATATAAAGGATCAACGTCGTCCTAAGACCCAACCTTCATTACAGCCATGTCTTTCCTCGCCGACCACCTTGCAGCACGCTCCATCACCAACATCCTCTTGTTTGCAGACTTGCCTCTCTCCTTCACCTCCACCTTACACCCTCCGCCCAACCCTGCTCATTATCTTAAGGATAACTCTCCACGCGAGCATGCCAAATGGTCTATCATACTTCACGTTGCCCCCGAGCTCGCTGAGGCAGTGCTTGAGCTGCTTGTTCGAGAGGATCCTGTTCTAGGCCTCACCATCAGCGTGTCTGACATCGGTGTAATCACTTTGCACTCTGATTATTCCGACAACTACGACAACTACGACGAGGACGACGAGTTCCAACGGGTCTCTATCAATGAACGCGAGGGGGTAAATTTCATGTCGGCCCTAGGACAGTGGGATGCTGAAGAGAACGCTATTCTTGCACACAGAAAGGGTGAGTTTTTCGTCAGTCTTACAATAATAACCAACACTCACAGACACACTTTTATTAGAGGTTGAACGTTGTGAACGCGAAAACCTGGCCTTTTGGACGTTCATCGCTGAATCGGGAGGGCCTAATCTGAGTGCGTGCTGACCTCTTTCTTCTCATACCTTCCTTAACGCTTCTCTTTAACCAGGTAGTCATCCATTGGTTGGCGAACATTTGAGGAAGCTTGGTTTTGCTCAAGACACCTCTACCGATGAGATGGATCCTTCCCTTCAGCTCGACCTCTCCTTTGGCACGGAATCTAATCCCATTGAGCTGGATTGAGTAGTCTGTCCACGCTGGTTTATCCTGGTACGTTATTATTCCTCTTTTGGTCGGCTAGAAATCTGACACACATTGCATCAACCGGTACAACCTTCCTTTGTTCTACGTCCCCAATGTAGTCATAGCATCAACTTCAACAGCGTAGTTTAACGTCGTTTCGGACGACATCTAGTTCTTATTTCACTCTTTATGTTTTGATATCGCTCCCATTGACAAGAACGTTTTAAATACATTCCTACATAGATAGTTTTTTGAAACATACGCCACAAATGTTCTTATGTGTCCCTTGCGTCAAATACTACTACAGTGGTTCGCTATTTGCTACAAAAAGGTAGTTTAACGTCTTTTCGGACGATCGCCAATATTAGGAGCCAACAGCCCAGCCAACGGGCCCGACACCTGTCACTCAACACCCGACATATTCGTCGGTATGCCATGACGTTGGTTCCTGCTAATGGCTAATCAGTTCTCCGTTAGTCAATGCTACATTAGCGTATCACGTACCATGGAATAAGCAGTCCATTTATGGACAACAAAATAAATCCACTGACACCACTTCCGCTTCCTGGCGTCCTTAACGTCGTTTCGGACCTTGGCAATGATAAGCAGTCCATTTATGGACAACAAAAGAAATCTACTGACACCGCTTCCGCTTCCTGGCGTCCTTAACGTCGTTTCGGACCTTGGCAATGATAAGCAGTCCATTTATGGACAACAAAAGAAATCTACTCACACCACTTCCGCTTCCTGGCGTCCTTAGTGTTGTTTCGGACTTGGCAATGGTAAACAGTCCATTTATGGACAACAAAAGAAATCTACTCCATGGCTCTGTTATTCTATCCGGTTGAGCTCTGCGAAATTATACACCGTTTCCGCTTCCTGGCGTCGTGCTTAGTTTAACGTCGTTTCGGACGCACTCATGATTTTCATTATGAGATTGTCGGCAATAACGATATTTTTCGATATTTTTTGGCGTAAGGGATAGCATACAAGATAGGATACAAGGAGTTGAACTGCGCTACATTTAGGATTATATACCGAAGCAAAAATTATATACACAAGAAAGGACAGTATCTACGCTACAGTCAGGATTATACACAGTAAAAAAATAGTATAGTTTGCTACACTACACTTAGAGTACAGAATCCAAAAAAGTCCAGTGTCTAAAGAAAGTTCATTGTCTAAAAGTGTAGAAAGAGGTCACTCTCTGTTCGACAGACGAGACACTTTAGGCTTGGGTCTTCTACGTTTGCCCCCTGTCTCCTCAGGATGTGAGTAGCTGGACCGTTTGGCTGCTACCTCGTCCGCAAAATGCTTCTTATTGGGATCGGTAGCGGCGTGCAGGCAGTCCTCATACTTGACTCTGATTTCCTCCAGAAAGACCTCGCTGGCCTGACCCCAATTGTCGTATACAGCACCAATAAGCACCAGCTGTTCGCCCTGATAGTCATGGAAGATCGGACGGAATATTTGGCCCGTGTGGTGTCCTTGCTTGACCAACATAGGAAATCTCGCGGTCTTAGGGTTTGACCACCGGGTCACACTATCCACCTCGACAGGATCAACACTTATCCAAGCCCCTCCCATTCGTAGCTGGATCTTCTTTGTATTATAGTCGACTCTGGCAGTGACCTTGTCCACTCGCTTGCCACCATCACTCGGCTGGTACGACGCCCAGAACTCTTTCCTATCAAGACGACGGTCTACACGCCAATCCCATCGGTCGACTGACATCTCAGGCTCCGGCGTCATTGGTCGTCCATCGGAACTCGGTCCTCGCCGGGGAAGAGGTTCAAGAGAAGGATATGAACAGGGATTTTTGACCGGAATGGCCTTGACGTGTATTAAAGGCTCCCAATACCTCTGCACATTTGTCAAGGGATAGCGGGCATGAAGTGGTAATCCCGTCCTAAAAAGAGTTGTAAGCATAAGGCTGATTGCGTTATTTCAACTCAACTCACGTTTGGTCCCGTATCCAGGTGTAGTCGACCTCATGTCGAGGATCCCCACCCCTCTCTGTAGTGATGAGCTGAAGCTCTACCAGCACGGCGAGACCACTAACTTTCCGGTGATCTCGTCTAACTCTCCTTACCCATCCCTGCATTTTGTGGGGTCCTCTGATCACCACGCACTCCTTCCCAATCCAAGGATTAGATGGTTCCCGTAAGAGCAGACTGTTTTCTGGGGTTAAGAGCTGTTGATTATGTGGGTCGAGCATGGGTACCATTTGGCTGGATCTAGAGATGTTGAGCGAATCGCGATAGTGCTGAGGGATGTTTGGAGCTCGTGGCAACTCATCTTGCTCTTGTTCCTTTGCGCTCGGTTCTGGCCAAGTTATTTGCCAAAGTCCCATTTGATGTGGCTTCAGAGGGATGGCTCGGCGAAGTGATTTGTTAGTGCTAGAAAAATACAGAGACTATTAAATGACAGAGCACTATGAAGAATAGCCCATACCCACCAAGTCTCCTTAACGTCGTCATGGCGCACCCAAACACTGATACCAACAGAGGAAAGATCAACCTGAAGCATGACAAACCCGTCCCGCGACTTGGAGACATCGAGAACAACACCGGTGTAGCCCTTGTATACCTTACCGGCGACAATATGGACATGGGCGTTGATCCAGGGTGCCACACCCTCTGTTCTCGGTGTCGTGAGTCTGCACTCATTGGGGTGTGCAGAGAACTCCTGGTTATCCATTGTCAGCGTACATTCTGGATGACTTTAAGATAACATAAAGATATTTACCTCGCCTTCCTGAGTCCCTGGCTTGTCGTAGTACAAGACTAGACTTTCATCAAAGTGGGTAAGAACCCAGCCTGTTCGCCCTGCCGAAGGGCCTCCTTCAACAATTACCCAATCCCCCACATAAAACCTCTTCAGCAAGTTCAGTTTAGGTATTTTAACAACTGTCCCCTCCTCAGCGAAGTCAGCCAAGTCGTCAAACTGAACCCAGCAAGCATCACCGTCAATTGACTTGATGGTGCCTTTGCGGAGTCGAGACTCCTTGGCGACATCTCTATCGATACCTGCCAATACCTCACTCTGTACCCCTTCAACTCGATCATCAACAAAAAAGTGCCAATCTCGAGGAGTAGGCAACGAGGAGACGATGTAGGGACTGTTGCTGGCTTTGAACAGACGGCGCGAGTGATTGTCCATGTCTACGTCCACCAGTGAGGCTGAGCTGTAGGGGATAGTGGTGACTAGGAGGCCGTAGTGGTATTCTTCACCCTTGTATTCGAAAATCTTCCCTCTTCCGTGTCCCTGGAAATAAAGTTCCTTAGCACCTGGATGATCTTTGGCACAGAATAGATGCTGCGTTGGTCTGTCATTCTCCGCCTTGCGTTTGGCCTGCAGCTCAAGGGCGGGAGGCAATATGGGTTGTTCTTCGTCGTCGTCGTCGTCAACCTTCTCTTCAGGAATGCGAGGTATCACTGTAATCAGCAGACGACGCTGACCAGTATCAAAAACCCTCCGCACAACCAAGGCTGTATCTCCTTTGTAAGGGCCTTTGGTTACTTTGATCCATTGCGAAGGCTTAATGTCTGCGGGACGCCAGTTCAGCAACTCCCCAACCTGGTTCGCAGTGAGAGGCTGCAAGGAGACCCAGGCACGAGTTAAACCAGCATCATTACGCTGCTTTATGACTGAACCGATAGGGACAGCAGGATGACCACGAAGGAACGCCACGATGTCTGTTTCCTGAGGATAACTACCCAGGTCGGCTTCTAGGTAGACACTGCCCGATATTCCGGCCACTGTAAATGCAGACCGAAACTGTGCTTGAATGAGTCGACTGGGAGGTGGGTGAGAGTCTGGTGAGGTTGAAAGGGATAACACATTTCGGAGACGAGGTAGGCGTTGAGGAGGGGAGGTGGAGGAGGAACTGGAGAGAGCAGTAGACTTGACAGTGTCAATCCACTTTTCGAGACCCCGGACGTGCTTTTCCTCGAAACGCCTTTTGCCAGCATGAGGATCCTCAGAGGCCTCAAACGGGTCTATACTGGTCGCGTCAATGGCCTGCCTCCATATAACAGGAAGCTTTGAGACACTGAGGTCGCGAATGATCTCTTCAGTCAAATTGGCTATATTACCCTCAGGATCGAGGGCAAATTTGCCAATCTTCTCCACGCATCGGAGAGCCTGCAGTTCCCATCCATGTACAGCCTGATCTTGCCATCCATCTGGATCCTCAGAGTCCTCAGGAGTGCGATTGGCCATTGTCGTTTCCCACTTATGCCCAGGTGCACCTCGGCGGTATGGCTGACGGTGAAGATAATGAGTATTGAGATACGGATACAAAGTGTGTGGAGCTGTTGTAGGAGGCTGTAGTGCTCCTGAAGAGCTGGGCTCTGAGTCTAAGTCTTGAGAGGGCGCACTGACTGGACCTCGGCCTAGGGCAAAGTGCATGAGATCCAGGACTAGTTGTGTTTCCTGACCGGACTAAAGAACGGGCAAGTCAGAAGGTAAATAAGTTAGATCAATAACAATATTACCTTGCATTTGACCTTCCAAAACTGCTGCTGGTTCTCGATCGTCAGCAAACTCGTCCTAATTGGACCTGGAAGGGACTGGAGAATGTTGGCGCCAGTCTTGTTTGATTCGGGTATTCCTTGAGTATACTTCGTCGCAAGGTGCTCTAAATATTCTTCAGCGGTCATGTTATCTTCAGGGAGGGGTTCGTCGTCGTCCTCGTCGTAACAGTTGCCTAGTAGCTTGTCAATTAGCTGCTCAACAGACATATGAATGCACTGAAGGCTTACCATTTGTATTTGGCCTTTCCATACCACCATCCTCCTCATCCTGATCGCTGCCCACTCCAAGCTCATCACCGCTGCCTACTGGGTCTTCATCGCCAAACTCGGTGTCGTCTTCATCGTCAGAGGCTTCAATGTCCAGGAATCGCATTGTCGCCTTTCCCTTTCCCTTGTTGTGTGTGTAACGCGACATATCCTGTAACAACTTTTTCAATTAGCTTTTGCGCTTGGACTTTGAAAGTAAACGCTTTGAAAGAACAAGCGTTTAATCATTCATAACATGTATTGTAGATTCATTTTTAAACTACTTGTAACTATTCTAACTACACTACGCTATTCGAGAACGACGAGAAAGACTTACCGACACTGTAGCTGACGCCTGAGGGCCCAGTAGACAGCGGTGACAGTAACAAGTCAAAATGAAAAGGATGACATAACCCTAACCAAAGCCAGAAGACGCACGGCCAAATACCATCATTTGGCACCGGAAAAGCCCGCCGGGAATCGGGTAAAAAGGTTGCCGGGGCCCAGGCCCAAAAATCGATTTCACGGAGCAGGTACACACCTACGAGAATCGAACTCGCGCCTGAGCCAGATTACATAACCTTTTAGACGAGCGCTTAACCGCTAAACCAAAGAACCGATAGTAACAAGGCTATATACAGGCTATCGACTTGAAAATAGTAAACGGACTTCTCCGGTGCCAAATGATGGTATTTGGCCGTGCGTCTTCTGGCCTCTGCTAGAATTATGTCATCCTTCCTATCTTTCCTTTCTATCTTCATGTTCGTCGACGTACTCAACCTATCTCCTGTTGCCCTCCCTCGGGTTGTCGGTACTGAGGGCGTTGCCATTGCACGTCACTCGTCTTTATTCACCAACTCGTCTTTACTGAGTCCAATATGTTATTTACAGTAGTAATGTAATAGGTAGCACAATGATTAAACTTGTGAGCGTGAACGACTCGTTTTCACCAACTCGTCTTTACTCAGTCCCAATACATTATATACAGTAGCAATGTAATACGTAGTACAGTGATAAAAAGTGGATATTGTGAGTTTGGACTATGAAACTTGTGAGCGTAAACCGTAGAAATTAAAACATGTGATGCGACGCGTCGCCGACCAATAGAAGGTGAATGCCACGCGTTGCGTTGATGGCTGGGAGCTCACATCGTCCGCAAAGACGTTAAACTAGTGGAAGGTCATTGCCGAGAACCATGAAATGATAGTAAACTACGCTAGGTAAATTGGATCTTAATTCCTTCAGTCAATCTCAATAGGTTCATGTCGTGCTCCAGTTCCCTTGGTCAACGATTTTTGGAGCCAACGAATACGCGCTGTTCCTGGAAACAGGTCAGTAGGAGAGTATAGACTCATAGAACTGAAGAAGAACTTACTAGCTTTTGCGTCCCAGTTTCTCATATCGGTTTCAAGACGACGAAGTGTATGCAAGCCGTCTATTGACAGTTAGTTGGAGTCCATGTCTTGCCAAAACTCTAGCACTCACCATCCAGATACGGGAAATTCTCCATGAGCTGATCTCGACGAGTCCGCCGTTCATTCCTTCTGTCAGCATGCTGCTCCCATTCTTGAAAAGCCTGACGAAGGAGCAGCTGCTCATACGGTGATATGAAGCTACTTTTGGACGCAACGTCGCAGTGCTCGCATTGGATCTCGAGGACTCCCTGGCTATCGATAACAACATCATGGAACCGATTGCCTATTGGTCCATTGGGACAGATGACAAGCTGGGTCGATATGCTGGGGTTGATCTCACAACGGATCATAAACCGTGCTTGTAAGGCCTCGTCCCTGGTGATTAGAAAGGATGGAGCTCGGGGAGGCTGCATGGCAAGCTGGAGGAAGTCGTGAGTGGGGATATGATAGCGGGAAGGTTTGTAGGGATGGCCAACGGCGGTTCTGTGTCGAATTGGTGGCATTGTGAGAGTGGAGGGTCGTGGTTGTAAGTGTAGGTTCGGCAGTTCTGCATTTGAAGTCGGGTTCTTATTGATGTCAGTTTTGTTTTGTTATAGTTATCAAAATCACCAAATGCAGCACAAAGGGAATGGTCCAAACAGGTCGTAGAGCAAATTTGGAGAATAATATCTACCCGGGGCCTGGGAGGCTACCATATGTGTAAGCTACTGCCGCTTCAACTAAGTTAAATCCATTCCTCATCACCACTACCATTTCATTCACAGACCCCTATGAACCTTCGGTCCAGATCTAAAGGCGACGCTGACCCTCCACTCCCGACGAGCTCCAGAAAACGCGGTGCAAAGTCGACGTCGGATACCGCAAAAGCCAAACCAAAAGCTCAACCCAAAACCAAACGAGTACGTAGGACGAAAAGGTCAGGGGAAGACGAAGATGTGGACTTGGGTGAAGAGGAAGTTGTAGAGCCAGAAGTTGCAGAGCTTGCTTGCAGCGAAGTCAATGGACAGGCAGACGAAGAGAAACAGTTGGAATTGGAGGCCTCAACAGAGGAACGCATCCCTGCTCCAGAGTCTCAAGCTATGCAACCTGCTGGTCTTCACGGCATCACCAACGAACAAGACGCTGAGATCCAGGAGATTCAGGGTCCTCAGTCTGAGATTGTTCGGGAACGATCCTCTTTCTCTACGCTCTCTCTCAAAGCCTCCAGTGGCTCAGATGACGAAGGGGAGAGCGGGACCCCAAGAGCCGAGACTCCCCCAATCGAGGAGTCTCAGAGACCTCAGCCTGAGAGATCTCCTTCCTCTACGTGTTCTCTCAAATCTTCCAGGGGCTCAGATGATGATGACAATGGCGAAGACGAAGACGAAGACGAGAGCGAGACCCCGAGAGCTAAGACTCCCCCAGAACGTTCCCCATCACACCCTGTCCGCTCTCCCAAAGTCTCCACTACCTCACATGACGAAGATGAGATCGAGGCCCCGAAAGCTCCAACTCCTCCCTCTGAGACCTCCCCCAAGCCGTTCTCTACACGCAGCCTGAGGACGGAAAAACGGATCTACTACAATGGAGAAGGTGAGTTATTAGGACCCGACTCTAAGAATTCCTACTGATTAGCTTGGTTCCAGGTATAACTCCCGACAGCTTCGATGAAGGCGTAAAACTGGTCAAGGTTTACGCAGTTGAAGCCACCTCTGCCATCTCCGACATCACCGAGGTTCTCTTCGATAACTTCAGGTCGGCCGCCAATGAGCTCCCTCGAGAATGGATTGAAGCTATCAACCAGGCGACTACGGAACCCGATGAAGACCACGACGCTGGTGTAAGGCGTCTGATGGATTATCTCCCTACCCTACGCAAGTGTCGGCCTACGACAACATCAGTACCCAGTGCCTTTTCCACGCCTTTGGAGCATACCAAAGCACCTATCTTGTCCTCAGAGACTATTTCTGCTGAAGCCGACGTTGTGATGGGTCATATAGAGGAATTGAAAGAAGCGGAAGACGACGTTGAGGAGAGTGTGGATTCTGGCGAAGATGATGATTATGGGAAGACAGTAGAAAGGCAGGATAAGATTGCCATGGCCAGAATGCGTACAAGGAAGGCGGCACTGAAACGGATGAGAGAGGAAGGTTCAGGAGAGGAAAAGGGGGCCAAAGTGGTGAAAGAGCGAGTGGTGGAGTCAGAAAAAAACCTCTCGATTGCGAAAGGAAAGGAGAAGGGCAAGGGCAAGGGCAAGGGAAAAGGGAAGGGAAAGGGAAAGGGGAACGAGAACGAGAACGAGAACGAGAATGAGAATGAGAACGAGAACGAGAACGAGAAGGCAAAAGCAAAGGCAAAGACAAAGACAAAGGGGAAAGGGAAGTCAAAGGGGAAGGGTGTTGATGAGGGGAGTTCAGCCAACACCGAGGACGAAGCCGTCGACTTCATATCGGCTGCTGACGACGACGACGATGACGAGGATGAGTCAGGTCATCGACGGGGCCCAATACCCGCTGAAGTGATGGCAAAGTTGTATGCTCACAGGTCGGCATATGAAGCGGCGGTCAAAAAGGTTTGCGAGGAAGCAGAGATATCCAACGAAGCAGCCTACCGTGCCGTCGGAGACAGTGTCATTGCCTCTCGGGACCCAAATTGGTTCAACATGTTCGAAAAGTGGTGGACAGCAGAAAATGGTAATAACGGACAGATTCCTGACGGTGGTAAGTCCTTTTAATATTTGGTTTCTATCTATTGGTTGCTAATGGTATTTGTCAGTGCACTCTGCTTCCTTCCTGGCTCAGAAGTGGGCAGAGAAGCGGTTAGAGGCACTTGGGGACGACTGGGATGACCAGACGCGATATGCCGAGGCTTTTGCGTGGTTGAGAACTTGGTATCGAACCCAATACAGTGCCACAGACCAAATGAAGCAAGGACCGACGAAAGCCGCTATCAAGTCAACTGCCAAGACGATGGCAAACATGGTAAGGGAATGATTTGGCTGTGGCCCTTCGCTCAAAGCTCATAACTTCTTGGTTTGGTAGGCACGACAAGCATATTTCAATCGTGGGCTATGGGTCGTCGGCTACGTCGTAGACCCCAATGGTAAACATAGCGTCATGTTTGGCCACGGCGACGAATATAGAGGGCTGAGAGAGAACAATCCCACCCAGATCAGGGCTCAACTCCATGATTTGGAGGTCCTTCTCGGCTGTGAGCACATCAAAGCCACCTTTTCATCAAACGTCAGCGACACTCTTCAGGACATGGTTCAAGCTGCCTCCAAGGTCACCAACCGTGACAGTGAGCGTGCCTTTCTGTCGGTGATGCTGAAGGGAGATATCAGTGAGTCGTAAATATCCTTTCGTCTTTGTCTATTGACCTAATATCGTTATTCTACTTTTAGCGGAGCTTGGGATTTCATGCGGTCGGGGTTTCCCTTGGAAACGTTGGCCTGATTTTGCCTACCAGCATCAACTCCGTATCATCAACTGGGACGATGGAGTGAAGGTACCTGGTGCTGGTGGAGTCAACGAAGCGGTGATGAAGACCCAAACGCCAACGCCGCTCACCAAAGCAAGAATTGACGAACTTCTCTGGCTGAAAGAGGCTTGGAAAAGGAAGGAAGATGACGCTAGTCCACCAGAGGAGCTCTCTGCAAAGGCATTACGAGTGGTGTCTTGGACGGAAGGTATGTGCCAGTTTTTTTTTTTCGACGGAGCCAAGGACTTACGTTATTGTTACCAGATGAGAAAAAGCTTCCAAGAGCGGAACAGGGCGATATTGCTCTGGTGATGTCGACTGGAGGCATCAAGAAGGTCAGTGTCCGCCAGTCGGGCAAGTGGACTCTGGACAGCACGAATAGCCGTGACAGGAAATCAAAAAAGCCCACCAGGCGCAAAGTGAAGAAGGGAACACACGCCGCAGTTACTCACGATGAGGACGACGAGGACGACGAGGAGGAGGAGAAAGGAGGCGGAGTTGTCAAGCGTAAAGGAGTTGTGAAGATGAGAGAAACCGATGAGGAAGGGGAAGAGGATGAAGAACAAGGCGAAAACAATGCAGAAGAAGCACCACAGGACTTTCCATCCCCCCCACGTCATCTCCACATGACTTTCAGCCCACCGGTCGACGATACTGATGGCCAGTTACGCCAACATGCTGAACCTAGCCCCCTATCCTCGCCAGTTCACCCACAGCCGACTACAACCGTTCGGGGACGTTTCATTACTGGTGGGCGTCAGGAGCAATACCTGCAATCAAGTGATGTAGAAGAGGAAGAGGATGGAGGGCAGACTGGAGGGGGAGATGACGAGGAGGAAGATGCCTCTCCTCCACCTAAAGCGGGTCCAAGCCGCCTCAGACAGTCCCCTATGGACGACATTCCCATGCCACGGGGCTATCGCGTCAAGAACAGCCCTCACAGCGCTGGTTACCGAGCTCGTTCCGGTCCGATCTCCGCTAGGAATGAAGACGACGGTTTTCTTGGACTTGGCGAGACTTCAGAGTACGTCATGGTCCCAATCCGTCGCTCTCAGCTTGAAGCGAATCCAGCGGCTTATGTGCAAGGGCTCCCGAGGGTACACCGCCGCCAGGAAGACTATCAACGTCTCCCACAGTCAAGGCCTCCATTGGACAAAGGTAAACGCCGACGAAATGAACATGAGCAAGACGACCTTGAAGAACCAAGCCACAAGCTGCAGAAAGTGCGGGCCATAGACTTTACGCAGCTCCAGCGCGAGATGGGGAAAGAGAAGCAGAAAGAGAAGCAGAAGCAGCAGGTTGGTAGCACGTCGTTGCAGGTGTTGAGGAGGTAATGGGTTTGTGATCAAGAAGACTGGCTCGTTGTATTTGTAACTTCAAAGTATGACAGAGTGTACTCGTTTAATCTTAGTTTCTATGTATCTATAAAGATTTTGCACAGTTTCACGCATAGAGCTGATTGCATTGACACTGAGCTGAAAAGACTTTAAATAACGGATGCCCAGCTACTATAAACTTAGGGTGGTTAATGTACACAGGTCAATCTGGTTTGGTTGTTGAGACTAGGACTTAACGACACTGTAAACCGTTGCAGACGAAAGAGAATGCTACATACGAGAATTGTTCTCTGGGAAGGAGAGGGAGCTTAGCAGAGACAGCATGGTAGCTACCAGCCGCTCCCGGAGAGACTGGGAGCTCCCATTGGATTCTGGAAAGGGCACGGGAGCTACCAGAGATGGCTCGGTAGCTCCCTGGGATTTCCCGGGAAGCATTGGGAGCTACCAGAGATAGCTTGGTAGCTCCCTGGGATTTCCTGGGAGGCATTGGGAGCTACCAGAGATGGCTCGGTAGCTCCA
>JAACJM010000494.1:0-24365 GCA_013368315.1 Tetrapyrgos nigripes
CTTGTCAGGATACATCTCTTTGGCCAGAGAAGCAATCTTTGACTTGGATACCCCAGTTTTAGCAGAGATTTCCCTGGATGAAGCAGAAGTTTGGAGGAGAGAGAGGATATTGTCTTTCTGGGTGGATGTGATGGGTCTCATGATTTGATGAGGGCTATAGAACAACTGGATGCCCTTATATATGGTCCAGCTGGCAGCTATGATATCATTATGATGTAGCCATTGCATCATTGTACAACTCCACTTATGATGTCATCTATGAGACATCACATAGTTACAATACTGATTTTGAAGTGGCAACTCAAAAAAATTGTCCAAATGACATACCATTTTAAATCAATCATATCTCCATGAGTTTTGAGCCAAATAGGACAAATAAAACAGATTATTGTAGCTCTTATCAAGGGCGTTCTGCCCATCACTGACCACATTTCAATATCTCTACTCAGTATTGCTTAAATTGGCAATCTTTCCAAAAATGCGAAACATGTGGACAATTTTTTGACCCACTGTAGGAGATAGCGACAGTGGCTTTCTCAGGGAGTGGAGACGAGAGGCAGAATATTGTCCAAGAATAATAAAGGAGCTATGGGAAGAGTCGGGTAGGATTCTAAACTGCATATCATTAGCAAAAAAAAAATGCAAGAATGACCAGTACGCTTACCGTGCGGCCACCGCATAGACGCAAATTCTATCTGTATCAGAAGACGAAACAAGTTCGTCTTCAAGGGACGGAAATGATCGGTCTAGAGTATTCAGCGTCTTTTAGCGCGTGAACGACTCTACCAGGCACGTAAATAGCGATGGGATGGTAGCAGCAATGAAAACAGCCATGCTATGGGGTAGCAGGCAAAAAGGGCCAGTTTTGATGAAGCGAGAGCCAGGACGCAAAGTTCATTGAGATGCGATATCTTCCATGCTAGTATTTTGAGTACCAGCTGGGTCGTCGAAGAGTAAGACGTTGGCAATGTCTTCAGACGACATTCCTTCGAGCACGTCCCACTAGCATAACCAATACGAATATCAGAGACTCGCTCCACCGCTCCTTTCAACAGCAACAACGGAGCGATCGTTGACTGTAACGCTTGTATGAATGGAATACATGTATGAATCGTCGAGTTGAATCGTCAATAGTACCGGATTCCTTCTTCCCTGCATCTGGGAGGTATTTCAGTTGGCTATCGCGTTCACAGTATCAGACGACCCACGTACAACAAGTAAAAGCATTCCCATTGCCAATCTGTAGGCAAAGACTTGCAAAACGACTCTGGTAGGATCACCAGTGCCCGTCCAGCATTTTCATTGTTTTGCTAACACTGTACACGGAGAAAGAAAGACGATTAGAAGTCTTCAGTATAAGGAGAAAGAACACCCACATAAACATACATGACCAGAACGTATGGAGAAAACAGTCCCAATGACCATTCTCCTATCTTCTCATCATGTCATGTTGAAATTGCGCGACGTTAGACTATTTTGGTGACCCAGTGACCCAAAGCCTTGCGAAATCGATGATGTCCACGGCCACCTGGAAGAGGAAATACAACCCGACGAGCCCCAGGACCCAGAGTCAGTTGCGATAAGCTATAAAGAATGAAAAAAGCGTACCCGGTTGGGATATGCGAGCCTCCAATGCACACCATAACCACCAGAGCTTCACCAATCCGTGCCAACCAACGAGTTCTCAGCTCCAGGAAACCCCGATAACGACGTCGGAAAGGTACCAACCCAACGAGAAACGGCCAGTGTCATATGTCTTGGTTCTGGGAGATTGATGAGCTGGCAGGTATTGATCGTTCTGGAGAACGTCTACAGGGACTGGGGTAGTCGGACTCGCGTGCGTTATCGATAACGACCTCAGAAACTAGGTAGAGAAGGTCCCAAACGTTGGAAAAATTTCCAGAATAAAAATCCGCATGTACGTCGAGGACATAATGCCCTCAACGCCCAAACCACTGAGACCAGCACCAAGCTGCGCCCATCAGCGGATTCCTAGCCCCAATAGACTTCGCTAACGAAGCCCGAAGCATTTCAATCCAGCCGAAAACGACTTGGCACGTATGTCTTCAGGGTCTCCGTATGAGTAACTGTCTTCAAAAAGATCTTTACTATACACTGACTTCAAACAGGGACTCCAAGACTTCGTCTACCGAGTTTGCAAAGCCTGACAGAAAAAAAAATCAGATTACGATCATGAAGAGACGCCGCCGCAACTCACTGAGAGATCCAAACTCCTTCCTCAATTCCCACATCCAACGAGTCACATACTCCATTACGGACCACCGCATATGCTTCAGATCAATCCTCAACAATCTATCATCCTCGTTCCATCTATTCTGTGTCCATTCTTCGTCTCCCAAAAATCCTCAAAGTAGACCGAACGAGCCCGTGGAAGCCGTTCAGAGGAACAGAATTCTTTCCGGGCTAGTAGTATATCAGAGATCATGACTTTGGATTGAAGGGAATGATGACATACATCCGACCTGACCAAATTCTTCAATTTGGAGGGGCTTGGATTAGCCTTTGATTTGCGAGAAATGGTCCTCTTCTTGCTTGGAGTCTCGACGAGGTCAATGAGAGCACTACTAAATCTATTGACTCAGAGCGTGAGATGCAGCAAAAGTGAACACGCACTCTTGCTTGGGCTTGTCTGTCAAAAGGACAAAAATGGTTTTCCCAATCGGAGGTGGTCTAAAAAATCGTATGAATTATAAGTGTCAGCATTGAAGAACGCCCCCAGTCACAAGTCAATGCACCTGATATTTAAGATACAAATCATCCATAAAAGTTTTCCTTGCTTCCGGTTTCCAAGGAATGAGGAACCTGGAGTATAAGCGTCAGCTTGGAAAGAAAAGGAGGAGGAGGAGGAGGAGGAGGAGGAGAAAAGAACTACCTTGCTACTGTACTGCAGATCTTCACACAACGGTGTCTCCTTCGCGAAGAAAGACCGATGTGGCGATAGAAGCGCATTCTATCTGCACCAGAGGACGAAACGCATTCGTCTTCAGATATTGTAGCACCGAAACGAATTCGAATGCTAGAGTGGGGGAGAGAGAGAAAGAGCGAGAGGAAGTTCAAGATGGGAGTCAAGACAATAGATTAGACCTGACGCAAGTTGATTACTTCTTCACACACGTGACGCAGAACAATAACGCAGAAGTCTTAGTTACTAATACTATTAGTATTAGTACAATAACGCAGGCTGTATCAATCACAGTTGACGCTCTTGGGGCATGGTCTTCATCCAGAAGACCATCTAAATAGTAAGACGTACAAGAGAGAGACATGATAGGTAAACTCGTAGCTAAAGCTTCTTAAGGAGATAAATAGTAAGACGTACAAGAGAGAGACATGATAGGTAAACTCGTAGCTAAAGCTTCTTAAGGAGATAAATAGTAAGACGTACAAGAGAGAGACATGATAGGTAAACTCGTAGCTAAAGCTTCTTAAGGAGAGAACGTGGCATTGTCTATAAAAAGGAGTCAAAAGTAGAGGAAGAGGATGTGCTAGTGACGTCAAAAAGGAGTCAACTTTGCTAACAACTAATACATATTTGTTCGTTTTTCTAGTCAGACGGTAAAGTTGCAATTATTTGTAGCACATTATTGATTGCCCATGCGGCTAGTTTTTTAAGTTTGTGTTCAACTTCGCCTTCCCAAACTTTCAAAACATGCTCCTGCCAACTGTGTAAGAAAGCTGTGAACCAGCTAAAAAAGTAGAGTATCTCATCGAAATTATTCAAAGATGAAGAGGACTTCCACTTTCGAGTAATTTGAAAGCCTTTTGTCTAACTGACTGTCAGTTATTGGGACAGTGTAGTACGTGTAAAACTCACTTTGCTGAACTGAGCCATGTAGACAAACCAGTAATCCAATGTAATGACAACACCAAAGAAAGGCTGAGTGATCGTTAGGTGATGGTAGATCACAGCTCCAACAAGCAGAGACAGGTACAATTGATTTTGAGCCTGTTGTAGAGCATAGGTCTTCCATTCCAACGCAAACAGTGGAATCCAAAGCTCCTGCTCAGGCCGGTTGCCCACGCTGGAAAAAATTGCCTTGAGAAAATCTTGGGTCTTTGGGTTGACATTGTTTAGACGGAGTATACTCCAGAAGAAGACATCCGGTTTGAAGCAGTCTCCCGCTGCGAATGATAGACCTTCGATAGGCTGGAGTGCTAGAAATTGTTTCTCAGCAAAGGCCCGACTGGTTGCTGTCAGCATGACATAGAATCATCAATGATTCAACTTACCTATAGTTTCCTTCTCCCAAATGTATTCCGACAATGTCCCGAATTGCCACATCAACATCAAGCCTCATCTCCCCTTCATCCATCTTGTCATGCCATCTTGCAGTATGGCTGTACAATTCCATAGCTTTGATAAATGATATTTGTTCACTGCGGCGGAATGGTCTAGAGAAGTTCTCTTGAGGGGCTTTCTTCTTCCAATAATACTCGAGGATGTAAGCATACGCAGTCGAGGTAGGTATATCAGGAATATCGCCAAATTGTTCAAAAAATTCCTTAGTGAGGCCATACTGTGTCGCGAGTACAAAGTTTCTGAGTTGCGGCTCCCCCAAACTGAATCCGCCCCCCTCCTCCCCAGAACTGGTGCTGCCTTCCTCCTCCTCAGAATTGGGCTTGCCCCAGGTCCCGTTGAGGTGCTTCACCTGATCTGCGATTTTGAACTGTCGGTCAGGTGTCATTTGAGCAAGAGCGGGAGAAATTGAGTTGTTGAGGTGTTGGTCCAACACCTAAAGCCTGTTAGTACTTATAAATAAAGCGCAAAGAAATTATCTACAACATACCTTCAAAGCTGCGTACCGAGGCCACTTCTCCCAAATTAGGGTATTTGTCCGATGAACATTGACCTTGACCTTGAGCTTCTCCAAGTATTCGTTAAAATGCTCTGAACTATTCGCTATCCTACAAATTACTTTGAGCATGAAGAGAAGAAGAGAAGATAGGGACCAACCGGTCTACTTACAGACTCCATGCATCTCCCATTATGAGAATGTCCCCGGATGCTGGTTCTCCACGCTTGCCTTTGCGGGACATCTGCTGCTTGGGAAGCCCATGGTTGTGCCTTTGTTCTTCAAGTAGCTCATCAGTGCTGGATGATGTGTCGGCTTGGATGGAGGAGGATTGACTCGTTGTTGTCGTGTGTTCTTCGTAGCTACTCCCATCATCAGTCTCTTGATCAGCGCTCTCTTGATCACTCGGCTCCTCTTGATCACTCGGTTGGCCTGTCGACATTGGACTGCCTGTCGACATTGGACTGCCTGTCGACATTGGACTGCCCGTCGACATTGGACTGCCTGTCGACATTGGACTGCCTGGCTTTGCGACAAATGACATTGGAGCTGCTGTTCTCTGTCAGTATTAGGCAACGAGAAAATGTGGACGCCGTGAGCGTAAGATTGGAGTAGAAGGAGGGGAGTTAGAAATGAATGACGGTGACGCACATGTGGTTTAGACAAAAGCGTTGACAAAACGCTAGCAGGCCCTGGGTTCCACAGATAGAAGCGGATTCTAACTGTACCAAAGAACGAAACAAATTCGTCCCCGAATCGTGTCGCACCGAAACGTATTCGAATGCCAATAAGATGGAGGGGGTGGGAGTGAGAGCCAAGACGACAATTGACCAAGTTACATAAGGAATATAATAAGTGCGCCTAATTAGACGGTAGACCGCCTTGATCGAAAGCCGAAAAACGAGCCTCAGGATGGTGTAATCAGCTCGAACGCATAAATTGAGTTACAGTACCTCAATGCTATGGGTCTCTAAGCTCTAAGAGTGGACAAGATACTACTACAAAGTGTTTATAAACTACAATGTTTCATATCGTAATGAAGAGCCCACGTCACGGCTGGGATGAGTGCGTTTTTGTCAGGCGTTTTTGAGCAGGAGTAAATCTCGAGTATTTCTACATTGGCCGGACTGCCCCATATGGGACCGAATCTAGGCCGATCTTCTATATGGGGTAGTTTCGGCGCCGTTGAAAAACCCAAGATTTATTCTCCTCCAAAAAGTTCGTCCAAATATGCACTCACCCCGGCCGTGCGTAGCCTTGAAACGCGGTCACAATCTCCCATTGCGATCCTGCTTTACACTGCTGTCGTCGTTGTCGTTGTCGTCATCGTCATCGTTGTCGTTGTCATTGTCGTCATCGTTGTCGTCATCGTCCTGCATTGAGAATCCCCTGTTACAATAACTGTTTATCCCCAAGGAACACAAAATGCCTCGTATAGTAAAGACTTACAAATTCACAGCAGTGGGAGACGGACCATCAACTGTTGTAGGCGAAGCATTCTCTGTTGGGATAACAGTATTCTCTGTCGAGGACGAATCATTGTCCTCTGATGAGGATGAATCATTCTCCTCTGATGAGGACGAATCACTCTCTGCTGAACGAGTGGGGCAAACAATGAAGTTTCGAGACTGGATCCTGACAGTAGGCATGGGTACAACAATTCTACCATGTTTGGTGATGGCGACAATGTCAGGTAGCTGAAAACGAATATCTGGAAGTAGAACATTGTACGCCAGTCGTTTAGTGTAGTGATTAACACTTGCGTCGCGTGCACGAACGAGGACACCAGATTCGGGGGAGACCGTGACCACGTCAGAATCCCATGAGGGACGGGCAACGAAGCCACAGGAGGGATTAGTTGGTATAACGGAAGAGTGTGGGATGTTGTCTGCGTCCTTTTCAAGCTCATCACGCGGACTTCCTCCTTCAGGTGTGCTGGCTCTGGGTATAGATTGGTCAGGACGCCGCGAGTGACGGGGAGCGACATCGCCGGGGATGTTGTCTGCGGCTTGGTCAGGACGCTGTGAGTGACGGGGAGCGACGTCGCCGGGGATGTTATCTGCGGCCGGCCGATCTTGTCCTTCAAGCTCATCATAAGAGCTTCCTCCTTCACATGTGCTGGCTGCATGCACCTGTACCTCGGTTCCATTGAGGCCGCTCCCTCCTTTTCCTCCAGATGGCTCACCACCAGGGAGAACTGGGGGTATAGATGCTGTGGGTGCAGATGCAATTGACAAAGGGTCCTGGATGTTGGATTGAGACAGCATAGGTGGAGGATGAGATGTCTGAAATAGAGCGTCAAGTGGCTACGGTGGTTAGACGTAGCAGCTTTAAAACGTACCCTTAAGAAATTTACGTTGTTTAACAGTTGGGATTAAGTGAGTAAGCGATACAAGCGAGATACAAGTACAAGGAACGATGGCGTTCGAGGATAATGCCTGTGTTGTCATGTGATTCTAGATCCGGCCCTACGCGCTTTGTAGGGGAGGATGTGCCGGAAGGGGTTTTGTGATCAGAGGAGCGCATTCTTTAACCGGTTGCTCAGAAGGTGAGTTGTTGAAGAGGCGAACTCTACAACAAGGCGGATTGACAGACGAGTCTATGTGGAATGACAAAATAAATACAGATGTGTAAAGGAGGGATATTCTAGAGGTGTGAAGAGTCTATAACGACTAATCACGGGAAAATAGAAAAGAGACCGTTATAGAACCCAAAAGTACCGACAACGAGTACAATGAATAAATGCCTAAGAGAACCACAGTACAGCAGATCAAGCTCCAAGAGTCCTTAAGAATAGTGGGATTGTTACTATCGGGAAAAGGGGAATTGTCTGACTCGTCCTCCTCTTTTACATTTGGAGTGTCCCCATCAACAGCCCCATCAACAGCGGGGTCCAGGAAGACGGGGACGGTGGAACTGGAAGCGACGACAGTGTCTTCTAACTCGACGCCATAGGATTTAGAGTTAGGGAAGCTGTCACTGGCCACAGTGTCATCTTTCTCAGCGTCAGGGGATGATTTGGAGTTGGGGAAGGCGTCATCGGTGAGAAAGGTATTGTCATTGTCATTGTGGGAGGGAGAATCGTCTGGGACAACATGGCGGGATGTTTGGCGGGATGTTTCATGTACCCAGTCTACTATTCGGTCGCTTGCAAGAGAATCGTCTGAGCTATCAGCGAGAGCTATTTCATTTTGCTCGTGATCGGCTTTGACGTGGTCGACTTTGACTGGATCGGCTGGCTGATAAGGCAAATCTGGAGTCAATGATATCAGACGAGCTCAAAACTGATTTACCTGAAATTTTACCTGACTTCATCCAGGGCCTTTTAATATCCCTATCTTTCAAATTCTCCAACACCCAGTCCAGTGCAGAAGTTTTGTTTTGAGAATCTTGTATGTGTTTCCAAACATGGTTATTGAACCATCGGGCATGTGCATCCAGAGTGGAGACATAGTTGAAATAATTAACAGGATCAACCAGAGGTCCCCACTCATGGACCCTCTGGATTGCAAACCGCAGGTTGCCGTCATCTTTCTATAGTATCCATCAGTGACTGGCTAAAAGACCTGGCATATATAGAGACTCACGAATTGAGCACGAGCCACAAAGAGCGCGGATATGTGCATACTGGTAGCAAGACCATAGAGCAGATACGGTATGTTGAGGCATGCATAGACGGCGGCACCACTGAGGAGACCGGCACAAACCTGGTTCTTAGCGACCTCAAATTGGGCTACACGGAACTCCTGGACCAAGGCAGGAATGTCGAGGTTATGCCCGCGCAATGGCTTCGGAATTCGTTCTTTAAGCGTAGTCCAGTCCAGAAGAGTCGTTATATAAACCAACTGTTCTTGTGTAAGCGTTGGCCCAATGGAAAGACTGATTATGACATATTGATCGGCTCTGGAGTATTCGCTCAGCCCAAGGTCCTTAGAGCTGTTAACTACTGGTCGAACGAGACGCTCCGCAAATAGTTGAACTCTGGAATGTGTTAGTGGTAGGGTCACAATGTAGTGATGGAAGCACTCACGGTAGTCCATGTGATGTCCAAATGTCCTCTACGACGTTATCCAGAGGACGCCTGAACGAAGACTCTAGGGGTAGAAGGCCGGGTTGTTTGCGGGCCAGATCCATGATTTCGTCACGCCTCAACGGGTAATCACCAGCAGGCTCCACTTGTGCTCTTAAATCGGCAAGAGTCATCCATGTGCGTGTTAACTTGGAGAAGACCGCGAGATAAGAATATCGTAAGATCTTCTCCGAAGGAGAGGGCAGAGCGCGAAACAAATTCCGGTGATGCATGCTAAGCGTTTCACAGCAGATGTGGAAGATGAAGGGTTTGACATGGTGTGTCAATGTCAGGTCAACAGCGATGCGCGTGGCGAAGACTTTGGAAACCGCGGCATGATGGGCAAGCTGCTTGGACGCATCTCGGCGGGTTTGATACCACTCGGATTCAGTCAAAGTTTCAGTTAGTTCTGCAACTTCTTTCTTCTCCTTTTCCGGGAACGTGTCAAAGAGCTTGTCCAAGTCCTGGCCGCCCTCATCTTCAATTGTCTGAAAGGAAAATTAGGTCAAGAAGATGAAAACACGCTTTGGAAACGCACCTTAAATATACGGAGAAGATTGTAGCTGCAGCATATTTGCTGTGACTCCAAGAAGTTATCCCAATCGAGCACCTGTTGAATAGCCAGCATGGGTATATGAAGAAAGCTTGGGACGTGGTCTGTTCCGTCTGCCGCTTCCACGCTGGCGAGATAGGCGCGGAACTGGTTCTCGTTCGCCGCGAATCTGGCGCATGCTAGTAAGCTTCAGCGTAAACGAGTCAATGAGACAGGCATACGTTGATAAGGATGATGTTTCGTTCGTGTTTCCGGATGCCGGTGTTCTCTTCGCCGATACGTCGGTACCCGGCGTTTCAGCTGATCCCGATAGTGCAAGCGTCAAGTTTTGAAGACTGCCGCTTATACGACGCATGTCATCGTAGTCGTCGCTGTCCGTAGGGGTATTATTGCTATTGCCCATTTTGGAACGTTTGGTGGGAGACCGCTCTTTATGACTGCGAGATTGGTCTTTTCGGGGAGAAATAGAACCTGTCCGGGATGACGAAGGTGTTGAAACCAGGTGGTAGGATGATTTGGTTACAGTCTGTGACCTAGTTTTAGGGTCCGTGACGATCGGACGACCACGGTAGGTCTGTTGGTCTTCCTTGGAAGGGGAAGGTCTCCGAGGTGAAGTTCGCTTTAGAGGGGAGAGTGGGCGAGGTGAACCACTTTGCTGGGAAGTGGAAGATGCAGAGAAGAGGGGGGGAACGTCTACGTAGACGGTTCGCTTTGTAGGGGAACGACCTCGAGGGGAACGACTGTCCTTGGAAGATGAGCGACGTCGCTTTGTAGGGGAGGATGTGCCGGAAGGGGTTTTGTGATCAGAGGAGCGCATCCTTTAACCGGTTGCTCAGAAGGTGAGTTGTTGAAGAGGCGAACTCTACAACAAGGCGGATTGACAGACGAACTGTACCATAAAGAGTCGTGCGTTTGTCGTGTGTTTCGGGAATAAGTACTTATGGTATTACAATACGAATCTTTCAATTAGCCAAGAGCGCGGCCCAATGCACGAGAGTTTTTCCCACCAATAGTCAAAAACACAATAGCCCCCATTCCGCCCCATTGTCGTACGTGCCACCAGGCATCCGAATCCGTTTCGGTGCTTTCTACAGGACGAATGCGTTTCGTTCTGGTGCAGCTAGAATGCGGTTCTACCTGCACTTCACGTCCTACAGTCTGGTCGACTCCGACTATTCCCCCAGATATAGTTCGGCTCATCTGGTCGCATAAGTCGCTCTTCAGATGCTTGGAGAGCATTCGTGAAGTACAAGGTATCTTCCACTCGAATCCTTACTCCTGGCACAGGCTAATGGGATTATCTCCTTCCATGTTATTCCAACCACGGAAATGGGATCATCTCTCCTTCCAGGCTTCCAATCACGGAATACAAATGTATACGCTTAGATGGGAAGAAGGATTCGGACGGGAAAACATAAAGGGAGGGAGAACAAGAATTAGGGAGAACTAGGCTCCTGGTTTCCAAGGCAAACATGCCTACGACTTTATTGTTCTGATGCTTTTTATACCAATGATTCACAATTTCTGCAGCATTCTCACTTCGCCATGTTCTCCTCTCTTACCAGGGGTTTCAGAGGATTTTCCGTATCCCCAGGTCCTGATGTGTGTGAGGTCTTTCTTGTACCACGGACATCTGTTGACTGTTTTGCAGGTTGTTTCCGGTGACTCGACTCAAGAAATCTCTCGTAATGTCAGTACCCGTTCAGCAACAGCATTTCCTCAGCTGAAAAGTTTTCAGGCAAACTCGTCGCTTCCCTCTGAACTCCTCGACGGAATGGGTTCTCTCAAGCTACAGGAGGAGTTGTTGGTGAGTCCCAGTCACACCACAGCCTTGTCATAGACTTAACGTCGTATAGTCTCACTCGTCGCACTCGTCGCTACCAGCTGAGGGTATGGGAACCCTCAATATGGCTATGGGAGCCCTCAACATTGAGGATGACAATGCCATGCCGGGATCTTTCTCGCCAAGGATAATGAATTCAGCTGTACGCCCAGTTCTTGTTTCATCCTCAGCGTCGGTCTAATCTATTGCGATAATGCCTCAGAATGATCAGACGTCAAGCAGTAGCCGGTTCGACGACGATTTGGTGACTCTTCTCACTGCAGCGACCATTACCGCGACTCCTGCGGACGGATCCTCGCACAACAAATTATTCTCTTCATCGTGCGAAGCCTACCAGCAGGCCAGCACTTCCTCCCGTACCTATCGCCCCTTAGAGATGTCTGATGTCGTCGAGGGTCTGCAGGCTGCCGTTGCTGCACGCAGCCCTGTCTCCTCCCCGTCTCGGCGACCCGGACGTCAGTTTGGTTCAACTGCTGTGTATTTGCCTCGACGACCGTCAAATCAATCTCCAGCAGGTTCTCCACAGCCTACCACACCAAATTTCCTTACTCCACCGGCTTCAGATCCAGCGACTACACTTCGTGATCAGAAGGAACACTTGGCATTGGAAAATATGAGTGGGAGATTGGCGGAACACGAAGATATGATGTTTGGTGATGCATTCTCGTCCTTGGATGCTGAACAGCAGGATTTGAAGCTGGAGTTGGCGCGTACTTTCTTGAAGAGCAGTCTAGGAGAGATTACGCAACTTCTTTCCAATGCACATCGCAGGCAGAAATCGGCCGCCCGTCGCAGTAGCAGTGATTCAGCCTCGAAGGTAGAGCAGCTCAATAATCAGAGAAAGGCCTTGCATGAACGCCTTCGAAGTCTCAGCGTCAAGATCGCTGCTTTGGACGCTTTCCGTGTTCCCAAGGCACCGGTTAGAATCAATGCAGGTAAGGTCTCCTTTTTTCCTGTTCTGTGTTATACATTCTCATTTGTCCTCAGATTATGTCTACAACTCGGACTTCCCTAAATTAGATCAAATCAACCAAGTTTTGATTCTACTTGCTGTCATTTGCAACATGGTCATAGGTCTATCCATCACGCAATGCAACTTCCTCGTTGGGGTCGTGGTCTTGTTGGTGAAGTTGGGCATGTCCACGGGAGGGACTCATGACAGCAGCATCTCGTATTCCCCCACACCTTCCCAGAACACCATCATCTCGGATATGCCGACATCTCTTGCCGACGCTCTGAAAAAGTTTGGAGTTGAAGGTTCCTTTGATATGTATGCAGCGTGCCCCACATGCAACTTCACCAACAAGGCAACCATGTTAGACAACAACGGCCAATCTCATTATCCCGAGACATGTGCCAACCTAGTTGTTGGCGAGAGTGGGAAGTCGATATGTGGAACTGGACTGTTGAATCGCCGTTCCAATGGCACAGCCCATCCAATCAAGCCCTACCTCGTCAGTTCCTTTCACGACTACCTGGCCCGTTGTCTTGCCGATCCTGCCTACCTTGGGCTCTCGAACAAGGCAGCTGATGATGCTTACGAAGCCATTAATAGTGGAACCGCATGCAATGACGTTCAGAATGTTTTCGAAGCGAACTTCACTTCTGACTTCAAGGGACCAGACGGATCATTATTTGTGAACCGTGGAGCCAAGATCCGTCTCGCATTCTCCATTCACACAGATTTCTTAAACCCCAACGGCATAACTCATCGTGGACCCACTCAATCCATTGGCGTCATCTCCTGTGCCAACTTGGCCCTGGATCCTTCCATTCGCTATCTTCCCGAATACATGTATATTGCTGGCATTATACCCGGTCCAAAGGAACCGAACGTCGACGAAATGGATCACTTTGTGCGCCCGGTCATCGAGAAGTTTGCTACAGCTTGGAAGCCCGGTCTGAAGGTCTCCCGAACGGCTGAATCGGAGTTGGAGACGGCGGTGGAGACGGGAATTTTTCTTTCGACTAATGATCTTCCCGCTGCTCGAAAGGTGGCTGGATTTCAGGGCATCAACTCCGAGTTTATATGCACCGTGTGTCGGTTACGAGGAAGGGAACAGGTTATGAACACCAATCACTCACATTGGCCAACGCGAGATGTGAATGAACTACGTCGTCTGGCTGAGCAATATCGGGATGCTCAGACTGTTGCACAACGAAAGTCGCTTTTCAAACAGCACGGAGTTCGTTGGTCATCGTTCTGGATGCTGGAGTATTGGGACCCAACCAAGATGCTAGTCATCGATGCCATGCATTGCATCCTCGAGGGCATTGTTCATTACCACTGCCGTCATGTCCTCCGACTGGATACTAGTGCCTCCAAGACTAAGACCGATTCGGAAAACTTCAAGTATGCGTATGACTGGCCATGGGTAGATTATTCGGACGACCTTGGCCCCCCAGGTCGCACTTTGGAGGAGAAGGACGTCCCATGTGTCGCGAAGGTTCAGCAAGCCCTTTGCATTTCCCTTCAGGGCGACAAGTCGCTCACGCTGGAAGGATTGTGGACCCGGTTATACAACAAGCCCAACTTGAATTCATTGCACTTCGTGGTGCACAATTTAGGGCTTTCGTTGGCGTTGAATGATATTCGGGAAGAGGTCGCCGACCTCTACCTGAAGCGAGTCACTCAGAAATCGAAGTCGAAGAACCCCGAAACACGGTTTCCTTTTCATAAAGAGGCAAATACAAAGTCTCACCTCGTCGCAATACTGATCAATTGGGTGAGATAATACTTCAATCTTTTTTTCCTGCGGTCTGATCCTTCTCGCAGAGATTGAAACAACCCATGCACGCAAGCCACAACCTTCCTGTTACCGGTACCCACGACACCCTCGCCCACATCCGCCACGTCATCGCCACGACTCAGACCCCATCATGGGTCAACTCTGTGCCTAAGAACTACGGTGACGCCGACGCAGGCACTCTCAAAGCTGACGAATGGAGGACCCTCAGCACCATCTATCTACCCATTGCACTCGTGACGTTGTGGGGAGACGAACACTCTCCACCGAGTCAAGATCCTGCTGTTCTACAGAGTGTTTTGGATCATACTATGTGGCTCTTCCAGGCAGTAATGATAGTTTGCCGGAACACAATGACGACTGATCGTGCAGATGCATTTCGGGAGTTCGTTGATAAATGGGTCAACAATTTGCGTAAAGTACATCCTCATACAAGAGAACACGCTGCTCGCCCCAATATTCACGCAGCCGGTCACATATATGACTTCCTCATACGCTATGGACCCATACTTAACTGGTGGTGCTTTCCGTTTGAGCGTTTGGTCGGAACTTTGCAGAAGATTAATACTAGTGATCACATTGGTGGTAAGTAGTGACTGTTTTCAGTTATTGTCCTACTCACATTGTTGTCCAGGCGTCATGGAATCCACGATCATGAAAACCTTAGCGCGTACAGCCAACATTCGCCGCTGGCTCAGACGTCCAGAGTGTCCTGAGGCAGTGAAGCAGCTCAAAGTTCTTTTCGACAAATGTTTCGTTCCGGCAAATGCTCCTCCTCCCCAGGAGGAGAACCACGAGATGAAAGGCAATTTCCGTGCATATGCGAAGCACAAAGGCATCAATTTCTCTGGCGTGCATACACATTCCGGGAACTCTCATATCATTTATCGACCAGTCGGGAGTCCGTCAGCTATAGCTGGCCAAATAGAAGTCATTGAAGACATGTCCGCTGAACGTGGTACACCTATCCTCGTCCATGTCCGACCCTTTCTTCCGTTGGTGAAGCCGCTATCCGACCCTTTCCTCCGTTATCCCCACTTCCAGGCCACGACGTACTCTTCTCAGCTCAGCGACGAGAAAGATATCATTGGTCTGGATCGTATCATAAGCCATGCCGCTCGTTTTGATTACTCTTATGGGAGATCAGTTCTTGTTGATCTCTCTAGGGATTGAAAATTTAGTCATCTCTGCCTCTGTTTTTGAGAAGTGGGTTATGGGAGGAAAGCTGAGGCAATGATAATCGTTGGTTCTGAGGCAGTGTCTGATAACATTGAAGGCAGGTTTTGGTGGCTCTCTTCCTCATCACGTTGATGAGGAGCAGCGGACAGGGACATTAGTTACGATAATGTGGACTATTATATGACTTATCGCTATGTAGAGTACTTAGAGAACCATGGAATTTCCTTCTTATGCCATTTCCGCCTACGCCTCCGCACACGAAGTTTGACCAGGTTAAAGCGTGTCCAGGCCCTTGCCCTCTCTTGGATCTGACGTGACCGCCGGCCTTGCTGATTGCCCTTTGGGCCAAGTCCTCAGACTTCATCTTTCCTTTCTTCGTAAGACCTCACATACCGGGAGACTAGCTTATTCTTCTTGTCTAAATGTTTGTCACACATGTTTAGAACAATAAAGAGAACGTACAAATTAATAACCAAAGTCTGAGTAGGGATATGTATCAACACATAGCAAAAAATGACTACTACAAGCGGTATGGGATAGATGCTGCTCTGAAAAATACATTGAGGAAAGAACTGGTATAGTAAAAAGCAAGGTCTCTTTCAATCTGGTCGAGCCGAGTCCCAAAATTGTGACCACTCATATCAACCGGAAACCCAGACAACAGCACAGGAGGCTTCGGTCCACGCCAGGTAGTCATGATCTTGTGAAGAGCCCCCAAGATCTGTGACCTTTTTGTGGGATCCGTGGAAGCTAACCCATCTTGCGCCTTCTGACAGTCAGTGTACTCTCTCGCTCCAATCCAGCACCGGTCAAGAAGATTCTGGCGTTCTGGCAGTGACATATTGCTCTCGTCGAGCTGGGCATCCAGCGCGACGAGATCCTGCCGGAAGTTGAGCTCGTACAGTTCCCAGATGATCTCCTTGGCGATGGTTGGTGGTACCTGGATACCATCAATTGTTTCGCCGCGCCAAGTCACAGGAACAGACGATAACTGATCAAATTGGACGGTATTCCTGCTCACCATACTCTTCAACAGAGTCTGCATCTCCAGTCGCTGCTTCCCTGTGCGTGTGTCGGACCTGATCTCCTGCTCCTCGTCAATAGTGAGCAGCTGTCGCCATTGTTTCTTTGAGTAGCGTTTAGAGCTATACGAGAGACGGTAAATGAAGATATCCTTCAACTTGAGGTAGTTGCGAAAGAGGGTAGCAGCGGTCGACGGGTTACCGGTCGTCACAAATAAGTCTGCCGGCGGAAGAGCATAACCACGGTTTACTCCCTCAGGGGCAGCGAGAGACTGATTGTGGGTTGCAAGTTCCTCTAATGCAATTCTCCAGTTGTCTATTGATTGCGGCATAACTGGGCTGGAGGGAGTCATGAAAGTATTGTTGGAGCTGTCAGCGAGTTGCTTGGCTTTCCCTCCTCTTGTATCTATAGAAAACATGAATCAGAGAGAGAAATAGGGCCATTGAGCAACCTTACATGGGGCATATCGTCCTTGGGAGGCAGAGGAGGTGGACCTGGTGGGAAGGGTAGATTTAAAAGGAAGGCTGGCCTTTTGCATGGATGTCGAGCTTTGGGGTGTAGAGTTTCCGAGTGGAGAAGGATAATCCAAAAGCGAGATGACGTAGTTGACCATTGTCACATATCGCTCAGGATTTTGCGCAAGGCCAGTGAAGATAACGCGGTGCGATGGGACTTTGTCAGACAAGTCAACCTCAAACCCACTGTGCAACTGGGATTTTTGGTTAAGAGGGAGAAATTGTTGCAGCTTGTCTATCCGAGCGTTGCCCGCACGAGATAGAATGCGAACATAGTAAACCGGGATTTGGCACTGAAAGAGATTCTCGAGAACGTCTAAATCATCGGTGAAGGCCCCAACCAACGAAGCATCAGCCATGCTTGGGTGATCCACACTAGGTGTTGCTCCATATCTCTCTCGAAAGGTTTTAATCCACTGAATTCTTGCATCCAATTCCAGAAGATGGCGCTGAGCACATTGGAACCGGAGAAAGAGATCATCCATGGGGGCAGATAGGTTCAGGCGGTCCATCAGACGACGAAGGTGTTCACGACTTGAGCGAATGTATGGGTCATCCTCTTGCCCATGTGGTATTGACTTGAAGACGGTATCGCTCAAAGCAACAAGCTTGGAACGAAGACGTCTATCTAAGAAGCCGAATCCGACGCAGAATGTCTGAGTGGAGAGCTCGAAATGAGAATCATTGAGGACGATCCAAGCGACGGCGAATGGGTGATCAGGTGAGGGTTGGGGGGCTCTGATGACGGCAAGATGGGCAGTTGGACGATGGAATGGCTGAGGAAAGTACAGAGGGTCGTCTGGGCCAAAATGACCATCTCTCCTCATTCGGACGGAGCATTGGTTCAGAGGAGGGCGGTAGAGGGTTGACATGTTAGGTGTGGATACTAGGACCTCTCCAACATGATTGCCACATAAACCATCGAAGGATTTGAGAGCTATGGTTTGGTTAGCATTGCACATCCAGGGGAAGTGATGGCAAAACATACGAGTTCCGGGCTTCGCAAACAGAGTGAGGATACTAGGATCTTTGATGAGGTCTTTCACCGAATACTTCGAAGTGCTAGACATCTGTGAAGACAATTTCAGTGTTGTTCTGGCAAGATTAGATTGGTGCTCTACCTACCGTGAAAGGACTGAGGATGGGTACAAGATGAGCAGCAATAACGGAAAGATGAATAAAACTGCATACCTAAACTGTCGGCCAAGGGCAAGTCTGCGTTACAAGGATATTAACTCGAAGCGAATTCAAGTTATAATCAGGATAGCTGCGCGCAGCAGTCTACGGTCGGAGTTTTGAAGATGAGAGCTAGAGGAGAAAAGTCAAAGGCGCGAATTGGGTCAGTTTGCCAGTTAACGCTGCAGCCAAACAACAACAGACGCTTTCGGAGTTAGACGCGTTCGGAGTTTGCAAAGTCTCCTCATACGCTCATCTCTCATTCTCTCTTCCCGGATAGACTGCCACGAAACTCGTGTCGGGTAGTCCCAAGCATTATAGGTTCGCCCTAAATGCTCACTGTGCCAAGATCCGCTCTTAGCATGGCTCACATCAAGACCAAAATCGACGATTCCTCATCTCTCATCCTTCTTTCCCGGATAGACTGCCACGAAACTCGTGTCGGGTAGACTCAACCTGAATACTTTCTTTCATGGGAAAGACGTCACGATTTCCATCCGGACAGCTAGAATGCCCCGTTGGAGATTAGAAGAATCCGTCAATTTATTGGAGAACTATGTAGGTGAGTCCGTTATACCACAGGTCCAGCCGGTTTTACTAAGTAACATTACAGAGTATCAAGTTCAAGGCTATCCACGCTCTCTCTCCCAAAGTCTAGTGGCAGTCGACTGGTTATGGGTCGTGACAAACAAGTCTGCAGGAGGAAGAGCAAAACCCTGATTTACGATCCAGGTTTATCGAGTAAGTTCATTATATCATGCATACAGCTATTTCTCTGAGCTACATTACAGAGTATCAATATCACGATCAGCTACGCTTCCCAGGTCAAGACCGGTCACAATCTCTATCCACTCGCGTGCTCCCTGTTTAGATGTTCTGAGCAACGGAAACGGTCAAACAATCAGAACACTCACTTTTTATCAAGTAAGTTCATTATATATATCATGCATACAGCCATTTCTCTGAGCTACATTACAGAGTATCAATATCACGATCAGCTACGCTCTCTATTCCCAGGTCAAGACCGGTCACAATCTCCATCCATTCGCGTGCTCCCTGTTTAGATGGTCTGAGCAACGGAAACGGTCAAACAATCAGAACACTCACTGGCGGAAGATTCTGCATGACAAAAAGAATGGATAACAACACACAAATTACCTGCCACCAGTAGAAGTCTTGCAGGAGTCTCCCCTGGCGTACTCCCTCCCTCTCTGGCGCAGGCGTCTCCCTCTCCCAGACTTGGAGAGCAGTCTGTCCCAAATTTTCCCCCGATCGACCAATGATTATTATCGGTACACCCTCCATCTCTGTCGTCTGCTCCTAGCTTCAGGGACGATTATACTCCGTTTAGTCCGAAAGTCACTTACCGTTATGGATTGTACCCAATCTTTACACCCAACCTGGATGATGTCGTTGACCTCACCAGTCCTTCGGTCAAAAATGTAGACATCACCATGATCGCTTCCGGAGATCAGAGCTTTTCCTCCGTCATGGAAGCCAACATTTCTTGAACGTCGTTCGTTGGTCGTCACAGCAAATGTCTTGAGTCTTTCTGCACCCGAAAGTTTGTAGAGAGCGACACCCTGTGACGTATCGTCCAGAATATATGCATTGTCTTTGACGCTGATTGCAGCACCACCGCTTTTGAGCAGTTTCAGAAAGAAAGACATCGCTCTTTCAGATCACTTACATCACCACGCCGGTGGTCTTTGTCACAGTAATTTTCCCTCCTTCATCGAGTATATGTCTGTTCTCCAACGTGAGTCAGCTTGTAAGAACGTCATGTCACATCTACTCACATTTCGCCATCCTCTCTTCCGAAACTCCAGATTTCGGGACCACGGGCAGCTGTCTGTCCGAAACCGACCGCCTGGGGCCAGTGGTTCTTGATCCTTGTCGATTTTACTGTGGTCAGCCTCATCAATGGGTCGACTACGAATCTGTGAACGATCTCAGCCCGATGGACGACAGCCAGCTGGCTGGAGCTCGCGTCGAATGCGATGGCTGTTATTTCCTGCCCATTCTCTCCCCCTTCGAGATGGTTGCAGTACACCTCGGTGAACTAGGATCGCAAGTCGAGTCAATGCCCATTGCTCTCAGCAGAAGTTGCTGGCCTACCTCCTGTTCCTTTCGGCTGCGACGCCAGATGCATAAATATCCATCATCAGTCCCAAACGCCAGCCCATCATCGGTATCATCTGGTCTAATCATCCATGCTAAAGCAGTCGTAACTCCCCGTCACCAGCCCCAGTTGGTGAGCCCAGTAGTTTCTTGTCTTGAAGTTTCCAGACAAGCGTCCCCTCTCGGCCTACATGCACCTGTAAGGCTTTCCTGCCCGAAAAGTTGTGCACTTACCTCCGGAGGCTACATGACTTCCCAGTGGATGGGCAGTCACGCACGCTACTGCGCCCTGGTGCCCAGCCAGGAGTGCACGCAGCTTGTATTTCCCGTTCTTGCTTTTCGGTGTTTTGGAGTTGGTGGTGAAGGTGAAAGGTGTCATTGAGGAATTCGATAACCCATGACCTCTTTCTCTTGTATTTCAACGGCCACCCCATACTTCAAGACAGTTCTCTATCTTTACTTCTCAGCTCATGACCAGGACAGTTTTCTCTATTGTTTTCTCACGTGCGAAGGAATCAGAGAACAATAACAAGCGCGCACCTTCGAATCCTACACGCGGTCTATCACATTTACTTCACATCTTCCTTATCGCAGCTACTTCACATCTTTCCTTCTACATTTCTCACATGCCGAGGAACTAGAGAACAATAACAAGCGCGCACCTTCGAATTCTACACGCGGTCTATCACAGTTTCGCATCTTTCCGTCTACACTCGCAGTACATCACGGTTATCTCACATCTTTCCTTCACTCCCTTTGCGCCGGCGCACGACAACACTTCACAATGTCCTTCCCTTCTCCAAAGTTCTCCACACCTAGTTCCACATTCTCCCCAAGGACCGCTGCTCGTCCCAAAGTCATTCCTCTATATGCTACGGTCATACCCAGACGTGCCGCTCGGTCCCTCTCAATCCATAGAGTCCTCCCGGAGAGGCCTCTATGTCACCCTTACACAACATTGAAACGTAAAGGGCCGAGCCCCATCCGCATCGTGTCTCCAACCTCCTCTGACAGCCCGCCATCACCCATGACGCCTCTGGATGATGAAGGAGCATCGACTGTCAATGAAGAAACGTCATCAGGTTCCTCTCAAGCAGAGGTCGTACGGATCCACCCTCCAGCCAACATGGAGCTCACGGTGAAAACAGCAGGGTGGGATGAGCATCAACAAAAAGAATATCGGGTAAGCACTCGTGCTCCAATTACCCTTCCGTAGTCGCTTATCTCTCATTCAGGGGATTGCCAGAGCAGCGATTAAAAAGTATCTTGACGCGACCTTGAACTTGAACAATCAAAACCAGCTCGCGAAGGAAAAGGCCAGGAACCATGTCAGTGCTGCATTTCGTACTGTTCAAGCTATCATTGATGTCTTACAGATAGAGGATGCTATAGAGTTATTCAGAGATCATGCGGATCATTGGGGTGCCGATCTCCTTCTCAGAGATCAGCTGAAGACTATGAAGGATACAGAAGCAGCCAGGGTGAGGAGGACGGAGAAAGGGAAAGACAGGCAAGGAGACGAGGAGGTTTGTGGAAAAGACGGCGGTGCATCCCAGGGTAACGGGCGGCCTTCAAGAAAGAAGGGTTCTTCCTAATTTCGACTCCAACATTCCCTTTGACCAATAGTACTTATGCCTAATTGTCTATGATCGTGTTCTCTGGCTGGGCTTTTAAGCTTCGTGTAGTCCTTTTGGTGATCCTGAGCCAACATGACGCAATGCGTCAATTTCCGCATCCGATGGTCCTGACGCATCGATAGCACTTGACCGCGTCTCTTGTTGTTATCTTCACGCTAGTCGTCTGACTTTTCACGCTAGTCATCTGACTTATCTGAAGAACGAGAAGGAGGCAGCTGTTCTTATTGTTATCTTCACGCTAGTCACTGAGCACGCGTCACTCATTTTCTCAAAGAGGTACGACTTGTCGTATTCCTCTTCCCATATTCCTCCACCTTCTCCTGAACTCGCAGCGGGCTGCGCTTCAATCTTCCACTCGTTAACTTCACGAAAATGACACGTACCACATACAATGTCAATGATGTATGTTTTTTACTTTCATCGACAATACTCATGTCAACTGATTCGGTATAGGCATCCCATGTCTTTAATGTTGTTGCCGTCAGGATATCCACCACATCTTCGAAACATCTTGTCCGAGTCCCGACCGTCTCCTCACGGCTGCCCAGGTTGCATCAAGTCGAACGGATGCCGTTGCTTGAGCATCAATTAGAATCTTGGCCATTTCTTCAGCCGTATGTCCATGACACCGACGTGGTGTACTGAAAAACACGGTTTCGGTTATTCTTCAGACGACACAAACGCCTCCCTGTCAATCCAGCTCTTTTCGTTCACGGGGACATCATCATTATGCGAGTTGGCAAGAAGAATGCCCGGAACATTGTCAATCTCCAGAAGGGAGATGCCAAAAAGGCTCAAGTCATCGCGAAGCGGTCAGTATCGTGCTTTTGCTTTCGAAAACAATTACTTACATGCTGCTTCACAGCTTTGCTCCTCATCTCCAGTGGTTCCAGGAGTGTCGTGGGCGACAACTACCTCAGTTGCTTCAATTGTAGAGTTGAACGTACCGTACATTATCAATAATGAGGTTCTCATTCTAAAACGTTGAACAATGTATGTGGTCACCTTGTGGACAGAACCAAATTCACACTTCTGGCCGGAATTGTGCGTCAACTCTCCCCGGTGCCAAGTCGGAGAAATGACAGACGTGTATTCGTTATCGTCCCTTCACCTTGCTTCTAGGTTCTAGGGCTCAAACCTCGAGAACTGATTCCACATGCTCTCATTACCGCTCTAGGGAATTTTGATCCTAAAAATGGAGGACATTTGGTGCTTTCGTCAGCCCTTTTTGTTCTCTAAGTCTCCAATTGTCTTCTTGCACCAAGTCAGGTGCGTAGCACATTTTCCGTACTGAGAACCTACTTATAATAACCCCTCTCCGTGCAGTTATACCTCAACGGCCTGGTGCCCCAGCTGAAATCGACCACAGTCATTACCCCATTTCTTTTTCAACCCTATTTTTCTACTTTAATAACGTTTTATCATGAACAACGATGGCCCCGCTGGCATTTCATCTTCTGGAGCAAAGGTATGGGAATACAAATTGTCTCCTGAAACCGAGAAATGATTTTTTTACCACACAGGAGCTCCCAGCTCTGCCTCCGGCTTCATCAAGATACAATGTTCTCTCATACTTCATGGGACCAACAACATCTGACGAAAACAATCTGAATGAAACTCAGTCGTCCAACAGACAATCCATACCCTTATCCCGTAAACGCGGAGTCGAAGCCAATGATGACGAAGTTGGACCTGACAGGAACATTGGGGCCCCATGGAGAAAAATTTCGCGCTGGGGCAGGACTGACCCAAGAAGATTTCGACAGGGTGAGTGGTTACCAACCGCACATAGCCAGTGACTTACAATGTTCTTAGGAGCGCGCGGCAAAAGAAAAACTGGAGCTTGCCCTCAAAGAAGCCAACAACGATCTATCTTTCCAAAGAAGCGAGATATCGAAGCTGAAGGAGCTTTTGCAGGATGAATCAATGCAGCGGGATGTGGACGATGAACTGGTACGTGAAGCAGGTTGTTTCCTCTTGTTACTTTTTCTCTTTTTCTCGTTTCTGTAGTACTAATAGGTCCTTTTTACAAGCAATCACAACTCCGAGAAGCACGACAACAGTACGAAATTCTTCAAGAGACCGCTTCGGGCTACCATAATCTGTATAGCCAGTCGGAAAAGGTCATATCAGAGTTGGTGAGCATTCACCGCAGCTCCAGTCTGTGAGACTGATTCTTAACTCATATCAGCGGAGTCAATTTGCTGAAGATGTTCAAAAAGTCCGGCAAGACTTGGTGAGTGCCTCCTTAACTTTCTTAGACATAGCTCGAGACTGATCCTCAACTCATGTGACCTCGTAACAGTCCACTCAATTCGCCGCCGAAATGCAAAAAGCCCAGCGGGACTTGGTGAGTGCTTCTTTAGCCTGCTTGGATAGAGGTTGAACGACGTGATATTGTCAGCTACAAAAGGACAACGAGATACAAACTCTCGAGCCAAACCCAAACACTCAGCTCAATCGCCACCCTCGTCCCAATCTCAGCCATCTCAGAGTCGCGGCGACGATCGGATGATAGACATGGATCGTCCTCAGGTTACTTCTACCCCTCCTCGCCATTCGGGAGCTCCTGTCAGCAGATCAACCACTCTGAATTCGTCCCCGCTAGCGCTGCTCGACCGCTGGAGAGGCTGGGTTTGCAGCACTCTTTCGGGAGTTCACAGGCGATATCAAACAACTCCTACAAAA
>JAACJM010000495.1:0-24343 GCA_013368315.1 Tetrapyrgos nigripes
TGTTGACGTCGGTTTTCTCTCCGAGCGTCTCTCTCTGCTTTAGCTTTTGCTTCCGCTCTTTTATCAGCCGCGATTTGAGGTTCAAGATCGCGTGTAACTTGTACGGGGTGTTTATCTCTGTACCGTTTGTTTGGTTCACTAACACGCTCGCTTTGACGTGTTGGTTCTCCGTAATTCCGTCTTGGTCTAGTGACTTTTCGAGGTGCCGCAGGAGGTGGTGTCTCCCTTGGAGGTGGCGTTATAGGCCTCCTTGGTTCTAAGTCACTATCCGGGGACGAAGGCGGTGGATCCTGTTCAGGTTCGTCGTCACGAAGCTGATCAGGTCTCCTTATGGAAGGGATGCGAGGAGGACGATGATCAAAATCTTCATCATCGTCAGGGATTGGTTGTGGTAGAGGAGTGTCATCGTTTTGCGACGACTCGATAGGAAGTTGTTTTGAACCACGAGATTGAGTTTTACATTGAGGAAAGAAGTCTTCCTCAAACACGGCTTGCGGGGATGTAAATTCCGCATTGTTTGTACGCATGAAAAGATTTCCACGTTCTCCCGGTGCTACACCAAGATACGTCATGAGTTCTGACTTGGAAGCGAGTTTGTTCTTTCGAGTTTCCTCGGGTTTAAAGACATAAGCTCCACAGCCAAAAACTCGCAAATGATCGATACGCGGTTTTTCTTTTTCAAGCATTTCAAATGGAGTTATCCATTTGTGTTGTTGTAAGGGAGTACGTCGATAGACATACAATCCATGACGGACAGCATATTCCCACCAAGATTCAGGTAGACACGCTAGCTTCATCATTGCCAGAGCCTTATCCATTAGTGTACGTATGAAGCGTTCCGCTCGACCATTCTGTTGATGAATATACGGTGCACTATTAAGAATTCTAATACCCTTTTCAAGTAACATCTCTCGATAGGTACCTTTGATGAATTCACCACCCATATCTGACATCCACTGTTCGACTTTCGTCTTATATTGAGTTTCTACCATCGCAAGGAACTGGCGAGTGGCAGTAAGTGGTTGTTTCTTGTCTTTAAGAAGTCGTATCCAAGCATCTGAAGTGTAATCGTCAAAGAAGATGATTATATACTTGTACTTGTGGTATGATATCGTGGGGTATTCATGCAAATCCGTATGGATAATTTGGAAAGGACGAGTAGCACGTTGTTCGTTAGGAGGGTAAGCCTGTCTGGGAGTTTTGCCTTCAAGACAGCCTTTGCACAAAGGAAGTTCCTTCAGAATGATGAATTCAGGAGTGCCAAGGGTGTGTTGTCGGACATGTTTTAGAACATCACGAGAGGGATGCCCTATACGACGATGTAAAGTCTCATAGTTGATAAGATAAACCAAAAGATTGGCTTTAGAAGCGACAATTTTCGATTTGTGTGGAAGATAGTATAGCGTTTCTTCCGGTATACGCTTTGAGAATGTCAAGAATGTTGTATTTCTCGAAATGGTGATATGATCGGAGTTACCGCGCATAAACATGTTGTCATTTAAGAATTGACCGACAGATAAGAGTCGTTGATTTAGATCGGGAATATAATAGACCGGATATAATTTCATAACTCTTTTACGTTGAGAGATCAGGACTGTTCCGGATGCATGAATGTTCATGAATCCATTGGCAGTTTTCACTGGAATTGGTTTTATATAACTCAATTCAACGAAGTCATTGATGTCGAACGTAAAATGCGCTGATGCTCCAGAGTCAAGTAACCATCCATCACCGAAGTGGATTTTGACAGTATTAGATCTCTTCTTCTTACATTTCTGGCATAGTGAGAACAGAGTGCCGCAGGCACATAGATATTTATTGTCACCAGGACTATTATACAGATCATTATAAATAAAAGGGGTCGATGAACCCAGAGGAGCGGTATGTAATAAATATATACATGAAGAACCTGCTTCCATATTACGAGCTGCTGGAAAAAGCGCATCAGTACTTTTATTCATAAGATCTGAAGTGAGATCTGACCTGAGATAACCGTTGTCCATGCCAGAGACTTCAGAGTCTAAGGACCAGCCATAATTATTTGCGGCATTGACGGTAACCATGGCAGGGGTAGAAGGTCGTGGACTTGGAAGTCTGTCTGACCATGTGTCCTCTACGGGTGATGTAGGGAGGCTCATCCTGCTGATCGATGGCGGAGTCGACATATACTCGAGGTCGCTGGTTTCAGATAGGCTCGGAGACATGCTCCGGAGTTCTGGCATTGAACTCGGAGTCAGTACCCTGGAAGGTAATTCCATCCCTCCTAGTCCGATTGTTGCGTCTCTCTGCCAATCGAGCAGCTCGTCATACCTTCCATCCTCGTTTTCGAGATGAGGAGTCAGCCATTCCCATCCCGTTGAAGTCGTTCCAGGTGTTGGACTTGCAACACGGCTGGACGGTAAGGACTGAGTGGTCATGCCACTGGGATGTGCAGGAAGTGAGCCACTTGGCCTCTCCCTGTGGACTGCAGCAATGCGTTGGACCAGAGAAAGAGTGCCCGTTGGGGCAATGGCGTTCAGTGCTGCTTGGAGTGGTTCCCCATAGATGTGTAGGGAATCCTCGGGATTCTGGAATCTCTCCCCAAGGTGAATTCTGCACTGCAGTATATCGGCAGCAGGATCCGAGGCAAGACGGTCGATAAGTGGAACAGGGGTCCTGGTGTCCTGCGATTCCTTTACACCTGACTCCGTCATTGTGGAGCCAAACACACTTCCGAGTTCCGAAGTGTTCACCAGAGTGTCCTCGTTCCAACTGGCATCTTCTTCTTGAGCGCATTCCATATCGGCATCTGAACCGGTCTGAGTGCCGATGGAACGAGTGAATGCATCGTTCCAGTTGTCGTTACATCCCCAGCCATCAGAAGATGATTGGAGATTGTTCCAATAGATGCGTTCCGTGAGAGTGCATTTAGGACGAGGAGCGGGGGTAAGGGGAGTGAAAGAGGAAAGATCAGGGTGAGACATGACGACGTCTTCAAGAGTGGCAACAGTCTCACCAGATGGTCTAGCACCAATATTGCGTGCAAGGTTGATAGCTCTTTTGGTACCTGCAAAAAAGGCGTCAAAAGGCTTTTCCGTTTCCATGAAGTATGGCTTACGGGAATCAACTGCAGCGGGCGTGTCAACGACGGTGACTGAGTGCATCATGGGAGACATATCACCATGAGCGAGATGTGCTTGGCCATGTCTCTTGGCCTGTTCATTCTTCCCAGCTTGACCTCCTCAACGGAAATGAGCTTTTCCCTTGCCCTTTCCTTTCCCTTTTCCCTTGTTATCTCCGTTAGAGCCACTGGTTCCGTTAGCGCCGCTGCTGCTGCTGTTGGAAACTAGGGTTACCGTCCTTTCGCTTGACAGCTGAAAGACGGTTGGCATGGGCTTTCCCTGAAGGCCCCTTGAAAGCTCCTTGGCGAGATTCCCAGATATTGATAATCTCGCTTTGCAGTTCATCAAGACTTTGTCTGTCGATCTGCTGGAGAGAGCATTGAGTATACTGATTGATGAGATACTCATATCTGGGAGGGAGTTTGGAGATGATGAACATGACGATGAGGAAGTTGGGGATTTTCGTCATGGAGGTGTTTGAGGAGTCGTTGGTAGAGATACCGGCGGTACTAACCCTATCGAAGTGCATGCGAATTAGCTCGACCGCAGCACTAGGATTAGCATCGTTAGGAATGATAATGGAAGTGGCACGTTTGAAATCCGTGTAGATTGCGGAAACTCCAGGTTTCCCATAGGTCTTCTTGAGAAAGGTCCAAATTTCTTTGGCAGTAGTCATTCCGAGTGTCTTCTGACGAACGGGAGGAGAAAGACAAAGTTTGATAGACCCAATGGCCTTATCGTTCTTCTCATCCCAGTCAGCCTGTTTCTTGAGAGCCGTCGTGATAGCCTCAGTTTGAGCCGCCATATCTTCAGCGGATAGAGGAGAGACGGTACTCACTTCGGCATCACTAGGGCGATCAGAGCTAAGGACAGAACTAAGTCCAGTAGCCTGGAGCCAGGAGAGAAGAATGTCGGCCCAGATGTTGAAATCAATACCGGCGAAGACGGGGACAGTGGTCATCAAAACGTTGGAAGACATCTTTGATAAGTTCTGGGGAAGGTCAACTGTCAGCATTTATCCATATGCAGAATGAGAAGGCAGCATTAAATGCGCCTATGCGAAAATGAAGAGAGGCAGCGATGAACGCGCCATGACAGTGACTACTCCCCTAGATTGTCAACAACTGCAGCTGGACATAAGTCCTGCGCTGTTGGACATATCGTCAAGCCATTAAAGGCGACGCAGGCTGCCACAAAGGGCGCCACAGGCTGCCATGAAGGCGCCATCCAGGTAGTATGTGAAGTCTATGGTTTGCAGCCATTGAAGGCGCTCCCAAGGGCCTTCAGGGCCCATAACCTGTTAAGCAGGCATGGTACGGTCCTGTACACTACTAAACGCAGTGGCAACTACGCTACTTACCTGGGGATAAGTGATAGCTTGTTAGGCTTGTTAGAGGCTTGTAGAGCGATGTGGGTTAAGTATGAAACTTGTTATTTGGAGGACTATCTACGAGTCCTTATATACCTTTGAGGAGGTACAAATACATGTAAACTAATACTAGAGTAACAATAAGATTCTATTGTACTTGATAGTACAATGCTGGTTTCGTACACTATTGTCGTACTACACTTATTGTCTATATAATCTTATTGTTCTATTTATAACTACTACTATTGTTCTACATAGATGACGTTAATGGCTGCAACTGAATGCGCCAATTCAACACAGAATTCCATATGGGGTAGTTCCGGCGCCGAGCAGAAGTTCGAGATTTAAGGTTGCACAAAAATGGATGGCAAATACCCATCGCCGTCCGCTGTGAATAGACACACGGGCTGCTACTCATTCATTGAAGTGATTAAATAGCTGTGAATTAGGATTTGAACAATGAAATTGTTACACAATAACATTTACAAAAAAGTGCATCAAAAGAGGATCAAAACCTCATCGAGCAGCCCCAGGCCAAGGGCTTACCGATAGATAGATAGAATTACGCTGCACCGTACTAGCTACAAGGAGCTAATATGTGGACCCAATTGCTGGATGCTGCAGGGCATAGTCCATGGCACCATTGGGAAGATGTGCCCGCTAGCTTCCTAGTCTCTTGTGAACCACGTGCCTTTCACGTGATTGGGCAGAGGGGGGGGGGGGGGTCGATTGGGGAAGCTCGTCCCTTCTCTCGAGCTGAGTTCAAAATTCAGATAAACTAGCCTTGCGCATTAGTTCGCCATTGGTCAGATTGCTGGAATTGGTGGGTTATCATGCTGGTATGGTCTTCTAGGTTCTGAGCTGATTCTCAGTGTCGAGGCAGACCGCGTCCAACAAAACCTCTCCAATGACTGTTCAACACCGATACATGGTCAGGGGGAAGTCAAGAAAAAAGGCATCCTGCAGCGGCTCTCCAGTTAGCTTGTGATGATATTCCTGAAGATGACTTCTCTAGTCGTCAAATCAGGCATAAATTCTGTGAAGCAGGATCCAGTTGGACGGACAGTACGCCTTTTTTTAAGAACCAACTTCATGGTCCAAACTTCGCATTTCACTATGTTCACCCTCGCAGGACCCTCGTATTGGTGTCCTGCACCCAGGTCATTGGCTCGTCCTCCCTTGGACTAGGATCGGTCAGAAGATCACCCTGGCGGAGTCGTGCGCCGAGATGTATCTGTTTGGGATCCTCAGTCAACGGATGGAAAGGGCCGTCTCAGCTGGGCCATCCAGCTGTTGCTCCACTTGTGCAAAGGCTTTACCGACCAGAGCATAGCGTTTGTTTATTGGGAGACTGCTGCATTGGTCCACATAAGTGGTATGTGTCCAGATCCACATGCTTCATCGATTGCTGCTAAGTTCAATTAACTAACACAATCTAGACAGTCATTTATTCTACGCAAGTACTACGGCAACTAGATACTACAGCGGTAGGATGACTGACCCTCGAGCTTTTTGGATGGTCCAGCGCCACTCCTATGGACCGTCCAGAGGGGGAAACACTGGTACGTTCCTCATCGATTTCTCTCTCCCACTCCGAAAACTATCCAGTAGCTTGCGTACTATAGCTACACGCTAATATAGCTTTTCTGTCCAGATAAAACAAAGACTATACTGAACCCTAGATGCTCGGAAATACTCTTCAGCACCACACGAGTCACAGATGTGTTGAAAGGCGATGAAGTTGCAATTCAGACTGCAACATGCGGCCCCGTCGTCTATCGGATTTCCTTGAGTACCGCATCATTATCTCGAGCAAGAGGGCGGAAATTAGTTCCTTAGCTGTCAAGATTCGCGTTCTGAGATTCCTCTCGATGAATCCATTGGCTGATGGCGGTACACTTAGTAGCTCCTAGCCATAGAGAGCATCGCCGCGTGTCGTTGCCAATCAATCCCATATGGTCCTCTACTTTCTGCAGTCTTGGAGAAGAGTCTGGAAGACTTGGACCAGGGTGCATATGTCGATATATCTCGGATGTCGACGCTGACAGATGGCTTTAAATCTAGGCTGGATGACATTGAGCCTTGTTGAAGGAGATGGCCAGTGAGTTGTAAACTGAGCCGATGGATAGCCAGACCCTGGCTTGACTTTTCTCAGTAATCTCAACATTAGAGACGAAGTAAGATCCCGGTTTAACGAGACGAGCCTTGGAGGATTAGTACGGCCCACAAAAGGTCTAACCAACTTTCTAGGGATCGGCCCGGTCTCAGGCACCGAGGATTTCTCTAGTAGAGTCTCAGCAGACGTTGTTCGGAACGTAGAGCACTTGGTTTAACATAAGGAGATAGCACGTACTGGATTGAGTGATCATAGTGAGTACATTTAGTTTTGCCAACTCGTTCCAAATCATAATTATTCTGCAACAAGGCTACGTAGTGGATACTACCGGATGGTCAGGTAATCGCCAAGAGCATCACTAGTCGTTTCTTTGACGTGCTTCAACTAAAGTAGATCCTGTACGTTAACAAAGACACATCAAATCCGTTCAAATCCGCGAAGTAGCCACTTATCTGGAGGCTGGACTGAGATCAGCGTCCTGGTTGTTTGCGGCAGCGGCCTCGTAAGCTAAGATACTCGGAAATTGTTGTCGTCATTGCAGTACTGATACATGGTTAAACCGGTGCTCAGATGCCTGTATCAGGACCGAAATTAGCTTTCAACGCATCTGCAATTTCAATTGCACTCACGATGGATCCTGCTTCCTGCGTACACTCAGAAGTTCTTGCATTAAACCTAGGTTCGTTTGATTCGGACAAGTAATGTGATGAGTATGGACTCATCTACATACATCGCTGCAATCGCGGGTGCTGTCAAGGTATTCGGTATTACTGAATATTGTATGTGGTAATGTGGCACCGGGAGGCAGGACACCGGAAGGAGGTTGGTATGTGAGTAAGACAACTGGAGCCGAATGGAAAGACGGCGAGCTCGAGGATGTTTGTTGAAATGCGCATATATCCGTGCATCAAAGGATGGTTCTGCAATGGTATTTGATTTGCGTCAGGCAGTGATGAAGGAGTCCTGCGGAGCGGTAAGCTTTACGCAGAGAATCAAGCCGAGTCATGTCAGAACCCTCATAGTCAATCTTGGAGGAGTCCTTTGGTGTCAAAAAACAACAAAGGGAAACCTGAAAATGGTTTGAGGAAGAAGAGTTGCGTAACTTATCTCATATCCCATCCACCAGCGAAACTAGTCTATCTAAATTCGTGTACGTCTGTCTAGACCATCCTTGGGGGCACCAATAATTCTATATCGATATGCGGTGACGTTTTAACGAGATTCAGAACCCGGCGGGGAGTCAGGGTCAAAAAGAACGTCGCATCTCACGTGCGATTCGCGCTCCTTCGTCCCGAACGTCACGACCTCATCCTCGTAGCCTTTGCACCTACTTACATCCTACACCAGGAACCACCCATCTACAAACAATTTCAGTCTCGCCATTAGCTAGCAAGTTGCCACCGTCAAAGTTGAAGCTACTGGAAAGACAGCCTTTCCTGTTCGTCCCGGTACGAGTCCCAGTTTCCTTTCCGGCAGTCATTAGGCATTTCACAAGTGCGAGGTTTGAAGCTAATGGCTATCTGGTGCCTATATGGGCCATGGTTTTTGTCGTCTTTCCTTTTTACGCCTGGGTTCTAATTATGCCTGCCAAAAGTTACCCGCATACAGTTAAGTTTTCAACTACAATAAATTTCAAGCTTCTGGAAAGAGTACCTCTGCTACTCATCAGTGTCTTCCGTAGCAGCTTCTGTTAGCCAAAATACATTAAGTCCTTTTGCATGCCTCAGAACACAAGTCTACAACCCGGTACATTGACATTATCTAAACTGCCGGCAATCCAAACTTCAAGTTGTAAGTCGCCTGTCTCTTTGAGATCCCCCTGTCATATGCACGTCATCCTACACATCGCCCATTGTGCGTCGTGTCATCAGATACGTGTCTGTGTTCTTCTCCGTATTCTGCATTCACTTGTGATTGGCACCCTCTTTGTTTTGAACCTGCCGTAGTTCTGACTTCTAGGGTTCTAACTTTCTCAGATATGCGTCCTGTGATTGATGCCTTGCCTCAAGTCGAGTCTCAAGAAGCTGTCTCGTTTTTCTTCAATGCTTATCATTTCGTCATTCAGATTGACGCAGCGACGATTGACAGTAGGTTTACGGTCATGACTAGTGGAATGAATGATGCCAGGTGGAAAGAAAGGTTTCGAAACCTTTCACTTCCAGCTCATGTACGTGGAATGAGATCGATCATCCATGGCATTCTTTTGAGGATTCGCGCATATGTTACTGTGCGTGTAATGTAATGGTGCGCTGTTCGGCTCCATGATGACTGCTCGGTGTTGTTGACTATCCTTCTTCTCAGACTGCAAGTTCTTTTACCTCGGAAACTCATTTAGTCCCCAGCTCCCAAGAACAAGTCCCTGGTAATTGGCTTCCTCAAATTTGTCTTTCTCAGCACAGCGCAAGACGTACCTGCCTTGACTGAAATGGGCCTTGGCAATTCAGTATGAGATCCTGCTCTGTGATATTCCGGTGATCAGGCCGACTCGTATATGTTGTACACAATTTCTTGGACACTACTGCGCTTGTGGACCCAACAACTCTGTGCTGATCGAGAGACATTAACAGGGCACGTTTGTCATGACCTTGAGCTTTTGCACAGATTGGGACAGTCGTCCGGAGAGGTGAGCTTTCATTTCACCATTTCACGAACATCAGGGTCACTCATTGTCAAGCGGATCAGAGATCTCGTTTCCTCAACATGGTAACCCCGTATGGATCTGATGACGTTACTCTAGTCATTCGAGCTTGTCAGGATATGGATCAAGACCGGCACCGGGACGCGTCATCTCCTTTCTTCAAGCTCGAGGCTGTTCCAGCCTACTGATAGCAAAATACAACTAGCAGCCCCACCAACTCACCCGCTGTTAGCCAGGACACGGTGATGGATGGAGACCGTAGAAACCCCGCGACGTACGGACCGGTACCGCAAGGTTTTAGGGTCAAAGCCAGAGTCTTTCGAGGCCTCGAGGGATGCTCAGCCCGATTTGTTTCATGAATCTATCACCCAAACCCATTTGATCTTGCAATGATATCATCCAAGGGTCCCCCCTCCCATGGCGCAGTTTCTGGAAATCTTGACTGCGCAATCAGCAATTCGAGGAATGGTTCTGGTCAAGTTTAGGAAGTTTTATTCTGGGCACGCCTCCCTTCGTTTGTCTGTCTTGTTTGGCAGAACTATACGGTTCATCTGGTCATTTGAGCATTCCTTCCGTCATTTCCGGGAGGTTTTGTCTTTTGGTTAGTACAATCTTAGTACAATGGTCGTGCAACATCTCGCTTTCATCAACGGAACTGATGTCCTATGTAGACTTTAGAGCGCGGGAAGATCTCGATAGGGGGAGATATGTCACAGCAATTTATTATTTCCGACAATCTGGCTCCCTGGTCCGCTCTCACGGGTATCACGGTTACTTGGGGCCTCGAAATGAGAGTGGGTGAGGATGAGCATAAGCATGAGAAGTTAATCTTTGGGGTCAGATTTGAACCCCTCAAATCTGCATACGTGGAGAATTACTTATTATGACCTGAAGAAAAGCTGCAGCTGAAAGGAACCCTCAAAAGCTTTAAAATGGCGTGGGAATGCCGTTCGCTGATTGATCTTGAGTGATCTAAAAAAAATTAGATCAGATCAGGCACGGAGGCGGAGCAAGATTGTTACCGTGACATAGACGCGTGGAAGATGTCCCCTGTTTTCGAGGAACAGTGTAAGCACATGCATCTGGTGGTGCTGCTTTGAGGAGGGAAGGACTAAGAGATACCAGCAGGTCCAGCTGGATGGGAGGAGTGGGCTTACCTCGGATCCGATGGGAGCACGAGGTTAAATCTAAAGACAAAAGAAGTTCCATCGATATACGTAAGTGAGACAGTGACAATGGATCTCATCGAGAATGGATCACCGATTTCAGCCGATTAGTTGGGTAGATTCGCGAAAGAGCTGGTAGAGGCAGAGATTGCAGGCAGATGTGGATGGCATGTATTTCTGCGCAGTGAAGAGGTGTACTTAGCAAGTCTTTAGTGAGAACATGAGGACAAGTCGTGTTGGTAGGACGAAGGGAAAAGAGGACAGCATGAAACAACAAGACGTCCAATTCAAACTCCGATCGACTCGCAAGATCTGCTAGCGTGAGTCCCGAAAATTCGTGCCTTCGCAGCGTTCTCTCTTTCGTACCACCATCATCCTGCGACGACAGACCCAAAGACACGTCCTTTTGTCGTCCAGAGCGTCGGTCTCTACTTGGTCTGTGGTGTCGTTGCTGTTGTGCTCAAAAAAATCTGGTCAGTTTCTTTGTTGACTCCCTCAGGTCGTGTCGTGTCAAGCCTAACCGTGTTCTCCACCTTCAGCGATCACTCCTGCCTCTTTGGATTGCAGGTTTCGAGGAAATAGATCTGCCGATATCGGGAGATAGCACCGGCCAGAGATTTGGTATCTGTTCATAATCTCACTCAAAAACTACAACTTTCTCTGCCCAAATCCCTCCTCCACTCATGGCGGCTGCACATCATGCGACGCATCGGCCACAATACCAACTTCCACCTCCTCCAGGCTACAACGACGATCTTCGTTTACCATCCATCAAGGACCTTGCTTTTGCCTACGAACGGCCAAGACAAGACCCGCCTCCACCTCCACCTACTCACACTTCCCAACCACTACCGGAGTACGCGCCTTCAAGTCAGGAGCGTGTACATCATCCACAATCTTCATGGAAACGTCCAGCTCCTCATGCAGCGCCGCCGCCGGCAATGCCCGCTCATCACCATCAACACTTACCACAACAACACAATCCGCCTCTTTCCGCCGGTCATGAAGTTCCTTCCCGACCAGACGAATATCCTCCTCCCAAACATCACGACAACGGTGGCTACATAACTCCCGGAGGACCTGCAATGGGACACTTACCCGGTTCTGGAGCTCCGGTTCGCAATGACGATCACGCACATTTGCATCCAAACAAAAGAGCGCGAACAAGTCAAACACCTATCGCATCTTCCCGTGACACGCGTCCTCAGCAGGTATGTATCTTCTCTTTCTTTTGCAAAGAGCGATTTACGAAATGTTGGCCTAGTCTCCTTACCCTCCTCCATATCAGCATCAGCCTCAATATCAGGTTGCACCTCCACCGCCTAGTCCTTATCCTCCGGTCAGTTCTGCACCGCCAACTAACCATCAGGCGCCTCCTCCACCTTCTCCACATCCTATGCACCATCCCCATCATCACCAACAAAGCCCTCCCCATGGATATTCTCAATATGGCCAGCAGTATATTCCAGGTCGGCCTGTTCATCTTCCTCCCCATCATACTACGCATCATGTACAACCACAACATACACCGCAGCATACTCCTGTAGCCGCACCTCTACCGCCACCACCGTCAGGAGTGCAAAGTCAGCTACCTCCGAATCCTCAGCCGGTCTCGTATTCGTCTAGTGCTCCGCCTACCGTACCACCTACAGCACCACCAGATTGGGAACATCATCAATCACACCAGCCTCATCCTGTTCACCATATACATCATCAACCACCTCCACCACCACCACCACCGTCACATGCTCCCGTTCAACACGGACAACCACCCCAGCATTACTCTCATCTCCCACCACCACCACTTCCTCAGCAACCCATTCCCGCGAATGTGCCTGCACCCGCATCTGCGCCATCTGCGCCACCACCACCTCAAGTATATTCTCATCCGCCGCCTCCTCCTTCTCAACATTCTCAGACCTACACGAGAAGCTCAATAGCACCCTCTGAGATTGAGCATCGCCCTACTTCGACGTCATACCCTCCAGCAGGACCTGAGAAAAACCCTGCTCGAGAGAAAACGATGACTGAGATTGTTCATCTATGCGCAATACTGTATGATTTTGCCAGTCGTTATGGTGAGCCCCACTCTTTGTCCGAGTGTCCGCATTCCGTGTAGCATGTACTTACTCCTCTTTCATTCATTTCAGCTCAACTCACTGCGTCTTTACCGTATGCGCAGCCATCATCTACTGAAATCGCGGAAATGGCGAACAAGGCTAATGAAGTCGTGAGGTTGTTGGAAGAACTTCGAAGAATGAATATGCCCGAGGCCGAACGTGTCAAGCAACCTGAAGTTTCAGCTGTCCCAGTCGCAGCAGCCACGACACCTCCTTCTCCGGATGATCATCGTCCGCCGAAGAGGCCTTGGGAAGATATGTCACAAGATGGGCAAGCTCCAACTCAGACCGAGTCTAGTGTTGTGTTTGCTGAGGTATGTCCGTTCTAAATTTCAGACTACGGCCCATGCTCATTCTACCTTCCGATTTTTATCAGCCGTATACGGCACCAGCGCCTGCGCCTACTCCAGCAGCAGAGCCTGCACCTACCCCTCAGTCAACAGCTGAGCAAGATATGGAACTCATCAGGACTAAACGGGCTACGACTGCAGCAGGTGCGGCTGCTGCGGCTGGTCAGCCTAAAACCAAATACAGAAAGAGGAGTGTAAGTCACTATCCCGATCATCATCATTACGTCGTCCCTTTGTTTCACTAAATGCTAAATCATCCTTTGTTTTCGACAGCGGGCAACCCCACCTGGTAAATGCCATTCGTGTAATATCAAGGAAACGCCAGAGTGGAGACGTGGTCCAGACGGGGCGAGGACATTGTGTAATGCGTGTGGTCTACGTATGTTTTAGTCTCCTTTCATCTCCCTGTTCCGTTCCGTGGTTCTCTATACTATTCCACATCAATCATGGTACTGACGCTATGCTCCTCCGTTCTTCATAGATTACGCAAAGCTCATGCGAAAGCAGTCTAAAATGAATCCAGGACCCAATGGAGAACCTCCACCGCCGATCGACATGGACATGTTGCGTGCTTCCACTAGAGCAGCAGAGGCAGAGAAGAGTAGTCGACAGAAAGAAGACAGTGATCGTCATGCGTCGCCTGCAACGAACTCGGCTCCTGCTACGCCTCTCACCGGTCAACATCACCATCAAGGGTCTTTCCAAATTTTATCAGTACAACCGGAGCAGGGGACTTCGGCGACTTCTACTTCGAGCTCGTCGGAAGCGAGGACTACGCATCTTTCGCTTGGTCAACCACCGCCACCCCCTTGGACTAGTCGGTCGTTCAGCAATGCGGCTTCGGAGCAGCTGCAACATCAGTCGTTTCTGAGGTCATCGCATGTACCCGAGACGTCACCTCGATGACTTGAGGATTTTCTATTAAAGTAATAGAATAGGTATATCTTGCCTCAATCTTGTATTTCTATCACCTCCGTCGTCGTCGTCGACATCCTATTTGTTCCAACATTTACACAGTTAAAGCCATACTCATCCCCAATCTGTTTATCGTCAACATTGTTTCCCTGTGCAATTCATCCTGGCGGATTATCATTGTCAACGGTTTTTTTTTTTTGGACTTTTCTGCAAGTTCTGACTCATTCCACGTCTTCGTTGCCCGCTTCGCATTTGCATTTTACCCCTCATCACCTCTGTCGCTATCCTGTATATTGCTTTCTTTTTCTTGTTAATCTTAATTTACTAGTGGCGTAAATTTGTTTTCGTTCGGTTGTATGTCATTCTGGACCATTTCCTCGTACTTTCTATCATACTCGATGGGTTGTAGTTTGTCACAGCTTCAAATTTCCTGATTGCTTGTGATCCTCATCCTCTCTTTCACCGTTCTAGTCCTGTTTGATTCTGGTTAACATTGTACTCAAAAGATAAAGCATTACATCCATAGATTATTATTTTACTTATCATTTTACTTACCTACATACAAATTCCATATTCATCCGTTCTTCATTTCCTAGACTGCATTGTATCTAAGATTGAAGGAATCTTGTTCTCCGATGCACCGGCGACTTGATCTAATTGGCAAGATTGGATTGGTCGGACGTGTGTTGGCACCCGGTGTCGCAGGTGTCATTCCAACTTCCCAGTGCACATTTTCTGGGCTAGTGGCAAGGGTCTTCTAATCTTTGATCTCAGCGAACTATCCCATCGATGGTGTAGCTGGGTATACCGGTCCCGGCTTTCGATACTCGAAACTTTCCATCCTCAATCCTAGGGGCTTATCGATACTCTCTAATTCGGTGGCAGTCCATGTACATAGTCACCTGGACTTTCGGACTTTTTTCTTGGGTCTGCTTGATGAGGAAAGGCCTTATATAGAGCGTGACTCAGAGGGTATCTTCAATCAGAATGTGGCGTTCGAATGAGATCAGGTCCAGCGGTTTGAAAATATCCTCTAAGTCTCTCCGTGTTTTGCCAGGCACAAAGTACATCGCAGGTGCGGCGCCGTCGGTCTACCTTAGTGTATATCGTTGGCCCAACGGTGCAAGGCTGAAAAAAATGCGTGATTTCCGTTGACTGAAGTCAGAGTGCCTGTGTTAGGATACTCTACACATTCGGACCGTTTTCGATATTCTGCCACCTTCACATTGCTAAACCCCCTCAAACTACAGAAGCACAAGCTCGGTCGGAAGTCGAAGGGATGGGTTTCCCAGAATCCACCCCAATTCCAATCAACATTGGCACTGCTGCGTCCTTCGTTGAGTTGCCTTGACGCGGGGTAAGGGTGGTCTTATACGGTCCGAAGTAGCGAATCTCCGAACAATAACGACAATCATGAATGAGGCCTTCCGTTCACATTAAAAGAGATACCATACTTTTGGGGTGAGTCTTGATCCCGTCGAAAATCGAGATACTTTGAATCAGATCTCATCATCACAATTCAGATCATGCGCGGGATGCAAACAGATACAGGATGGCGTTGCTTGGTTCTTTATAGATATGGTACAGAGCGAAGAAGACGGATAATACACCTTTGGTTTTACTGAGTCAATGCAGCCACGTTAATCATTGTATCCCCGAGGTTTGTTAGGATTAGCGACACCGTTTGACTGGACGTCGAGACCCTGCTGCTTCCAAATTTCGAGCTGACGATCTTTCGCAATCTTTCCCGTTGTCTTTTCATAATCTTCGACAGAGATAGGTTTCTCTCCATGAGGCGTTGCTCGTAATGCATGACGTGTGGCCGGCCAGAAGTCAAAGGTAGCTGAATGAACTACGACCTGGTGGAATAAGGTTCGAACATGTGAGACGAAATTTGACAACATGTGAATGAAACCTTACCCTGTTATCCCAAATAGCAATTGAGTTTGGTTCCCAGTGGAAGCGAACTTGGTTGTCCGTGTTCTCAGCCAGCTGATGGAAAAGGAACGACAGGATGGCATCTGATTCAGCTTTGGGAATGCCGACGATTCTACGAGTGAATCCTATGTAGAGGTTAGGGACGACGTGGATTAGATGACGAGACAGAAAAACAAAGATCTTGCCTGGATTGACATAGACAGTCTTCCATCCTGTAGCAGGATTGACACGGACTACGGGATGAACGGTTTCGATTGGCTCTCGACGCACTGGCAAACCTGCCGCTCTGGCACCATCAGCCTGGGCTACAGCGCTGTGAACAGCTGATAGGCCTTCCAAATCTAAGAATGACATCGTGAACAAGGTCTTTTGACTCAGTGGTATTGCAACGCACATTTCTGGAAGCCAGGACTGAGACCAGAGTATAGTGCATAGCCAGAACTCCACAGGGTGTCGCCACCTGAGCAAAGTGGTTTGAATTAGTTGAGCTTCGTTCAGGAAAGTTCAGCCTACCGTATTCTGGACCAGTAATTACTTTCAAGGAAGTGATACTCGGAGGCTGGATTTCATAGGTGACCTATAGTTGGACCGTTAGATGGCAAACGGAAAGAGTAATAGCACAAGAACTAACATCCGAGTGCCAAAGCTCCAATTTTGAAAACGCAGATGAATCAGGGCGCCTAGAAGAGTCGTTGTATACGACTAAGATACCACCCAAGGATCAGAGCGAAATCGATCTTGCGCAGAGCAAGCATACACACTGTGAACTTCCTCGAGACCGTTTTTCGGAATGGGTGTGGTAGCGTGCTTGTGAAGAGGACCGAAGTGACGTGCGAGATCGAGTTGTTCATGAATTGTCAAATCTTGGTCACGGAAGACTGGTAGATGACGATCATCAGCCATGAAACCTTATTTATAAATGAGTTACTCACAGACAACTCCACGTTCGGCGACAAGAAGGGCTCTTGGCACAGAAGGATATCAGTATTATTACGAGACATGAGGATAGATATACGCACAGCTCGTCCTTCTGAGCCTCAGACAGCTGCCTCAGATCTATACCATCGAGTTCCGTGCCTATGACGGGCGTGTAGTGTCTGACTTTCTTCGCAGCACTGAAAAGAGCTTTCTTCTCGGGATCAGCATGCAATCCTCGCTCCGTGACTTGTATCTCTTCAAGAGGTGGCCAAGAAAGATTAGGGAAGCTGGGCTACAGCCAGAGAGTGCGATGCCAAAACGAAACAGAACCGGAGACATGGGCGAGTCAGTTTCCGAGTTCCTGGCCATGACGAGCTACACACACCTTAAACTCGGCATACTTGTAACTGGTATCACCATCGTCACCGATGGAAGGAGAATAAAACGGGTTGAAGACCTTGCTGGCATCCTCCTTCAACTTTTGCACACCCGGCACTTCGGCTTGTTCGGTGGTTGCGACGGGGGCCATGTTTGCTTTGATGCGAGAGAATCCGCTGCTTTATATACCCTTTATTACACAACAATTCTCGTGCTCTTTGCGCAACTGCAGCACATTGTTGACTGTACGCGGTTGCGAGGAAATTGCGCAAGTTCGTGATCAAATGACCACAAGAGCAACACGGATAGCTTGCGGTCCCGGTTCTGGAATGCTCTACTCTACGTCAACTCACACGTCTGAAATGGAGCAGTCAGCAGATGTCAAATGCCACATACCGAGAAGAAACTTTAGCAGAAGTTGAAAAACAATCTTTGCGTGTGATACCTTCATGCATGGTCTATCATCTAAGGATCAGTTATGTATCAGTTCATGAAGACGAGAGCATACTTGTGAACCAAGAATCTCAATCAACAGCTCTTCACTTCAGGGGGAAAAAATTGCCGCGTATCACGAAGGACTATGCTATTTTCCTTGTAGCGTGTCGCAGAATCAGCACTAACCATAACGCTGTAAATTATCATTCCGCACCTGGCGAACTGCTTCGAAGTCATGTCCAACTGTAAATGGTCCCAAGGGCCAAAGATACATAAGCTTTTGTAGGCTTTTGTGCGCAAGGTACCGAAATTGCGGGAGCCAAGACCCAAAGAGGGCCAATTCGAAATCCGGAGATCGGCAGCAAGAGCACCACTCGTAGCATCTTGAAGTTTCCTAGTAAGGTGGTCCCATCTGAGAGAAGAATAATAAAGCTCAAAATGCACGTCTATATGAGTGCAGAGAGATTTCTACCTTTGAGCTTAGTACCACGATCGTGGAAGCAAAAAAAGACACATGACCGTACTACTTCAACTCAGGCCGCCACGCCCTCCGCAAATTTTCTCCCAGCTGCTACTCAGTTTTCCGCTCCGAAATTTCATTTTTGTCGTGTTTTTATTTGCTGAATCTTTCTGAAAGTTCTTGTCGTCATCTGCGGTTGGCCTTGTCATAATGGACGCCGCGGGCGCGTCTCTCGTTCCAGAGCGCTCAAAATCTTTTCCACACTCTGGGGTTCCTGAAGCTGGCAATGTGTTGACCGGAGAAATTGTCCCCAGCTTATTTGACGTGAGCTCACAATTCACATTCGTCACATTGAAATTTCTCCTTTTTAAGCTGGCTTTGATCATGAACCCCTCGTTTTTTGACCACCCTTTCCCGCAGACTACCACCACTCGAAAACTCGTTTCGCCCAAAACTTCTCAGACCCTGCTTGATAGAGGCATTTCTGAACCTATAAGTGGTACAGTGCGACTTGAAGCCCAACCTGGGCTTCCAGCCCCTTTACATCACTCTCCTGCGCAACGATCACCAAATCCTCTCAGCGTCAATCAATCATCACCCGACATGGCTATATCTCACTATAATAGTCCTAATTCTTCGTCCCGAATAGTGACGAACGGCAAGTCCCTAACTCCTGTCGACGCTGCGGGAGATCCAGACGCCCACGACTTTCACTCTTCTATTCCTTCACTCCACACCACCAACTCCACTACCACCACTAATTTTCCACCATCAATCCACGACACCCTCCAATCCAACTCCAGCAAGACGCCAGACCCAGACGCACTCCGAAACATCCTCTCGCCCATCGTATTGCGGAATGCAAATTCACGTTTGCAGCAGATCCGCAATGGAAATGGAGAGGGAGAGAGGCAGCTGGAGAATGTGAAAAGGACTCTGTCGGACGACGTCTTGCACAACTTTGCTGCTACAATGTACAAGGCGCAGAGCCAGCTACGAGAGAGACTGCAAGAGAAGTCGCGCCGCCTGGCACCTACAGAACCCCGTTCGATACGACACCGTTCCCGCTCTGGAATCAACTGGGGTACATTGTCCCATGCTCCTGACCTTCGCAATGGTCACTCACATGCCGAAACCTCGATCAGCGGCGGTTCTTATCAGCCCACGGGAGCTGTTCGCGATGGCCATAGACACGTCAACGGCCATACTCACCCCTATGCATATCAGGAGAACCAGTTGGGTCCGAGTAAACGAAGATCGAGGACACGTACGAGTTCCAATGCCAGTATTTCACCACATATACCCTCAGCGCCTATACCCTCTACCTCTGCTGTTACCGGTGAGCACATACCCGTTGACCAGGATTGGGATATTGCCATACAATCTGTGGATGACCCTCTACCGGGAAAATTGACTGAGCATGGAGTGGAAGCTGTGTCGACCACGTCGGAGTCACGTGGCCAAATACCTACGGCAGAGCAAACAGCATTGGAACCTCCAGACGTACCCGGCATATGGAGTTTCAAGGTTGCACTTCCGGAACCTGGCATATTGAAATGGGAGTTTTTACTGGACCCGACAACAGTTGACAAATGGCATTTACATCCAACGTATGTATATGCATCTTTGATCAAGTAATTCAAAGACCTTACCGTGCTATCATAGACCAACAACATATGATAATTTAATGGAATCACAGCCTAGACTTGCCCTCCACTTGTTATGCTTGGACAGTGAGGCCTTACCATCAAGCAGAATGGTAGAAAATGAAGCAGAAAAAATGTGTGCACCTTGGCCAACACAAGGAACACTCATCATTGAAGTCAACAAGAAACAAGAGTATGGAAAGACAATATTGCCAAACCACTTGGTGTGTTTAACATCACTGATTCAAAGAACAAACTGAACAACTATAAAAACATATAGGGCCCTAATGCTTCTGCATTTGACATTACAAAGATGGTTCATCCAGGACATAACACATTGTGTTGCATTCAACTGGCACCCATGTCTTGTATCTTTGCTATACATGCAGGTGTAGTGGGTCCACCACCTGACATGTCCCACTTGTCACAGTTTGTTGATAAGCTTGCTGTGCAAAGCAATGATTCACAAGCTCCTTCAGCAGATGTTGCATTCCATCCTTTGCAGAAAATATCATGATACTTTTTTGGTCAAAATATCATAGTTGTGCAGACAACCAAAGTGAACCTGCCAATGAATCTTTTTCCCAAATAACAAGGAGGGATAACCAATTCAAATAGTCCCCATCACCAAGGCCCTGCTTGGGAACCTGTGTCAGTCAGGTTAGGTAGGGTCAGGGTCAGATTTGGCAGGGAATTAAAGATCTGGCCGATCTGGGTGCCTGAGCAGGTCTAAAGAAGAGATGTTTTGCACCTCCATCTCCAGCAACATGCCAAAAGAAAACTAGAAAACAATTGCCAAAAATCTAAAGACAAGGGCAAGAGAAATCATGTCACAGTCAAGAACAAGCAGCAGCAGAAGAAATGCAGCAACAGTGAGTCACAATGGGAGGTCAAATGAACAATAGTCACTGAAGTTCTGAGTGAGTTTTGCAATAAGCGCTGACCATGAAATGACATGAAGTCTATATCTATTTCTGCACACATACATCTATTGTTCATCCATTGTTCCAGTTCCATAAGGAGAAGGGAATCACACTACCAGTGCACATAAGATTCAATAGCCCTAAACGTATGGGGCTATGATGAAGGTTCAGGGACCAAAAACCCGACCATACACGAATCAAGCATAAAGTCAACGTTAACCCAAGCGTGAGTCGAAGCTTTTGAGGTCACAGCATGACGAAGTCATGATGGTAGGCATCAGTCCAAAAAGGGTTATAGTTGAAGAGTGAGTTGCATCGGATTAGACCCGCGATGGAGATAATTGAAGGACAGAAAACGAACGAAGACATTAGTGTCACTCCGTAGCAATGTATATAGGGCACACGTACCGAATAGCTTGGTCCCATCCCTTCCTGCAACGCGCATGAGCTCTTTCTCTCCTCCAGGGTGAAAAGGTAGATAGGGGGTAATATTGTACACTTTGCCGTTAAACGCTGACCAGGCATCGTCACGTTTGTTGTGTTGCTTCAGAACGGAAGGCGTTATACGCATTAACGAGTCCACTCCCTGAGATAAAGCAAAGGTAACGTAGAGTCAGAAAGACATTTACGCTTTCATCAGACCAAAGGAAGAGAGGTCGCGGGTATGAAAGTTTAAATGGCCACGAAAGGAATCTGCGAGGATAACGTAGAGCTCGGAATCAACACTCACCCTCAGATCTTGCCCAGATGACTTGAGCGCTGCCCAATCCAACGGACTATGTCCTGGTGCTAATGCAACCTTTTCCGTTTCTTGGTTTTAGGGACACCGAGCTGCGTCGGCGGTTTAGTGGTAGTTGGCGGAACAGCTAAAGACGATGTCGAGGAAGAAGGTACAGATAGCGACGAAGACCCTACCCCTGGCACACGCGATGCAGGTAAGGGAGGCGGAGGCATGAGTTGTGAATCTGATAGAATCTTGGGTATCCCGTTCGATGAGGATGTAGCCGACGATGATGATTTGCTACTGGATGATAACCTCTGTGCGCTCGAAATCGCAGGGAAAGCAGGAGGAATATCATTGTCTTCTTTCTCCGTATCCGATCCTTCGTCGTCTTCTACATCTTGCTGTATGGTGACCGTTGGACTGGTCTCCGAGGAGGTTGACTCGTTAGGTGAAGAGCTCGAACTTAGGCTCGGAAGCCAGCTTCGAATGTATGCGGCCATAAAGGAGAGAGAGAATGAGAAAGGATGTAGCAAACGATAAACCTGGTCCGAGTCATACTTGTTCGATTTACATAAGGGAGCGATTGACGCGCAACTACCATCATACACAAATCATACCTAGTTACAAAGTCTCATATCTACCTCCTTAGATAGGTGCTACAGCTGGATGACTTCTTTGACCTTCAATATCCCGGACACTCTTGCGATCATCATCCCTGATGCTTCCTACGTCGCTTTCCCTACACTGTTCTTCACTCCGGTCGTCTCTTTCTCTCAAAGTCTTGACGTCTTCTGCTCTTCTGCCTCTGAAGAACATTTGGATGAACACCTCCCCACCTGGCGCATCCTGCAATGCTCTGACCATGACGTCCTTTTCGAACAAATATTTCACATCCTCCAGTGCGACACCTTTTGTTTCTGGAAACATACATATGCCCACAGAGACATGATCATACACATGATGCCGAAGAGAAGGAAGGTGCCATAGGTGATGTTGTCGAGCATGATTGGCGTGAGTTTGGAGATGGTGAAAAGAGAATAACCAGTTCACGCCCACGGCAAGGGAAGAGTTACCGTCCGCAGGTGATTGGGTGCTACTTCGGCAGCGACAGGCCACTGATTGAAAGAAAAATCGTTAGGGTATGGTATGGCTCGCCAGAGAGAAGGACTCACAGGAACAGGCCCCCATCCTGTCGAGAAATCAAGACGTCAAAAACAACACTCGAAGAAAAACAACTCAACCACCCACCTATGCAGTAGAATACGGCGTACAGATAGACCGCAACCAGCGAAACATAACTAGCAGCATCGACATCGGTCCCAGTATGGATTGCAGAATAACCACCTATCCATAACATCATTAGGCCTTGACCAATTCCGCCAATAATTAAGCATTTCTTCCTCCCCAAAGTTTGACTGCAAACCAAATGACAATCCCTACCGCAACAACCTGAGAAGCGTTTAACGCCAACGAATGTAATAGACTGGAGACGACTAACCTTGACGACTCCGTAAACACCAGTCGCGAACAACGTTCCCGTGGTCCCAGTAACTCCAAGACCCGCAAAGATCTGAGGACTAAAATAATTGATCGCATTTGTCCCCGTCCACTGCTGGAAGAACATGACCAAACTCGGATGAAACACCTATGCGCAATGGTCCAGCTCTCTCCCATTCCCATGAATTGTCGCCAGAGAGGCAACTCCTGCTTCCCTTGGAAACTCTGCTTTGATTTCATCGATTGTGGCTTGGACGGCAGGGTCTGATGGAGAAGTACGTGCAACGTAGGCCAGGACACGAGCAGCTTCGTCTTCTCGCTTATGTTCGACGAGCCAACGTGGGGTCTCGGGTTGAAAGATCATGAGTATCACAAAGAAGACGCCAGGAACCATTCTGTTTATGGTCAGTAATCCAGCACAAGAGACAAGAAGTTGAAGCACGCACTGCATGATGAAAGGAATACGCCATTGCATCTCATTAACTGCCAAAATCCTTCTGAGCACTGTAATTTATCCAAACTGACCGACAGCCATGTTTAGCTTCCTTCAAAAAATAGATACCAAACGCGAAAACCACTCACAGCTCAAACATAATCCCAATATTGTTAGTCAACTGCATCATTGCCGTGCATCGTCCTCTGATAGCTCGTGGTGTACTTTCTGATATGTATGACGGTACCAAAGCGGAAATCATTCCAACTCCAATTCCTCTAGAAACCGGCTGAAAATACAACACACTCAGCGCTGTCTCTTGAGAGCTGCCTAGTCCGGTGATAGACTGGATGGTGCTTCCTATCAAGAAAATTATTCCAGCAGCCGAGGAGACACGGCTTTCGACCGTAACGGCCAGGGAAATAGCTCATGAAGGAGTGCGCCAAAGCTACCGTTTTAAGCTTTGTGTTAGAAAAGAGAGAAAACAAGAGCACGAGATAGGCCAGTACTCACAAACATCCACCCTGCAAAATAGCGACAATGTTCCCATTCAAATCTGCCTTTTCAGATGCAGACTTTGTTATCGATTTTCCAAAATACTCTTGAAAACGATGACATTGCCAAAACTCCACCAATGAGACCACTGAGAAAAAGCAACAGGTCGCGTTATGTACGTGTCAGTCTTTCATTCGGAAATAGGGCAAAGGCACGTACATGTCCCATCCGTAGATAATGCTGCCCATACAAGCAGAAATGGCTAAAGCGTACGCATTTCGATAATGCGAGATCTCTTGAAGTGCATGCTTGATCGTCATCTTCGTTGCTTTACAGACGTCGTATCCTTGTCTTCGTCAAAGTCCAGAACCGTGGTCGTCAGAAGGGTCGTCAAGCGCGTCAGCGGTCCCCCTCTTCAAAGGCAGAAAAGAGGCTAAGTTAAAAGCAGATTCTTCCATGTCTTCATAGTTTATATTATGCAAAACCGATCAAGGGCCGATCGCGGAAAAAGTGGAGAAGGGTTTGTGATGAATTCTATGTTGGTCAAGTGGGACTGTATGACCATGCCTACCCTGCTTCATAGAATGCATCATCTCACGCTACGACGGCACGCCGCACCGGTCCCCAGTCCTCCTCATGTACCTATGTAGCGGAAAGAAAGTCTTTATTCATCATTTGTACGTATCGTAAAGAATCACAAAACAAGTCGTTAAGTACTTAC
>JAACJM010000496.1:0-23961 GCA_013368315.1 Tetrapyrgos nigripes
TATCATCCACAAACCGATGGAGAAACTGAACGGGTCAACCAAGAGCTGGAAACCTATCTTCAATTGTTCTGTGCAAGGAACCAGGAGAGATGGAAGAAATCCTTGCCTATGGCAGAATTCACTCACAACAACGAATTCACACTGCAAGGAATCACTCCCCCTTCTACCTCATGATGGGGTACAATCCCAGACCCTTACCAGCTTTCAGAGAAACCAACATACCAAGTGTAGCTGACCGATTGGCCAGACTAACAGAAAACTCGAGAAGAAACATTTGCACTGATGAGTTAGCCAGACAGAAGATGATTGATTGATCTCACAAAAAATTCACGCCATTTGAACAAGGACAGAAGGTATGGCTAGAAGCCAAGAACCTTCAACTCATGTATCCATCTAGAAAACTTGCACCACGAAGAGAGGGTCCATTCACTATCGATAAGGTCTTAGGACCTTTGACATACAAATCGGATTTACCACCACAATGGAAGATCCACCCCGTGTTTCACACTTCGCTCTTAACTCCCTTCAACGAGAATGAGGCACATGGAAGAAACTTCCTAGAAACCACCTCCAGACGTAATCGATGGACAAGAAGAATACCACACATACCAAAAAACAAACCTCGCTACTACCTCGTGTCTTGGAAAGGATACCCTTCCACCTCGAACTCATGGGAACCTGAAGGAAACCTAGAGAACGCCAAAGAAGAACTTGAAGCGTATAAAAAGAGGAACAAGTTGAAAGGAAAGATGACAGTGAAAGCTAAACCTCATAAAAACACCAGAACTCAAACAATTTCCCTTTCGACAACTTCTCTTTAAACATGTCTTTCAACAACAACGCTGTCCGCATGCCCATTCCTCTTCCAGAGAAACCTATCAAAGACCACTTCACTATCACGAAAAAGATTCTGACCAACAACTTGAACGACGAAGAAGTGTGACGAGCTCTAAAAAACTCGATTCATATCAAATCAGTGGCTGAAGCCATCTTCATGATGCAGGGACATAGATGCCTACTTCAGCAGGTAATGAAGGTGGTAGATGATGAATTGGATAAACATACGAAGGAGATAGCAGACAAGGGGTTTCTGGGGAAATGGGAGAAACAGTTGGAGAAACGGGAATGGCTTCGTGCAGGTAGCATGGCCAAAACCAGAGGAGTTTTTCAAAAAACTGACTCTTAATAGCCTTGCCAGTAGCTGAGGTGGATCTGCATTCAGGACCAGGAATAGACCCATCATCATCGATCAAAGTCCCTCACCTGAAAGCTCCAACACTGTTTGCTGCTACTGGTGCCACAAGGATGGACACTTCGCTAGCTCCTGCGAACACTTCAATTGCTACATATGTGGGAAGTTCCAACCAGGTCACTACCCTTCTCAATGCCCTCATAGAAGCACAGCTGGCAGAGATCAACACGACTATAGACCGGATTCACCAGAGCTTGACCCAGAAGGATTAGATGACATAGCATGGGCGAACATCACTGGAGAGCCGATGGCAGATTATTGAAGTCGGAAACTTCAATCTTGAAAGGGGGTAATGTTACAATTTCTCACCCCTATTCTATAGGACTCTCTGACTCGTTCTTTCTTTCTTTACCTTGTTTCATTTCTTCTTATTCATTCGCCATGCTCTTTCCTTGCTTTCTTTCTTACATGTGTAGGACACATGTTTACTATTACTTACACATTGCTTACATGCATTGTATGCATGTTCCCTCTGCCTTGATCTTATACATGCATTGTATGCATGTTTTCTATTACTTACATGCTGTTTGACATAGCTACTACAGACGATTTACATGCTTTACACACATTGTACTTTGACTCGTAGTTACAAGGTATCCTTGTATATAGGTAGAGCATTCTTCGAGCTAGATTCCCCAGCTCGACCTTCTTACTTCGAGGAATACTCATCTTCAGAAGTCTTGCTCAAACCTTTCTTTGATAGAAAGGCTCAACGAACAAACAAACAAAAGACGAAACCTTGAAGTACAACTTCCGTCGTAACACACCTCCACAAAGTGTGGATTCCTTGTGCATTCCAGATGTTTGACACCTCTGTGAAGTGTGGATTCTGTCACGAACTGCTACAGTTCTTTGCCCTCCTTCCTCTTTTACTTCACTATCGAACCCTTTCTCTGATCATTTGCCCATCACATTTCCTCGATAAACCCTTTAACCTTTTATAAAACCTGTCAAACTCTATAATAACTATCGATCAATTTTCCCATCTTTCTTATCTTGTATCCATTCTTCCTATCTTTAACTTGATTGATCCGATCTTCCTATCTTTCTCAACCATATGGTACCATTCTATTTTTACTTACTCTTCCCATCCCTTCACATTTCTCATATATACTTGAGTTCTCTTGTAACTGATTCCCCAGTTCGTTCACTTTGTCTCCGCTCCATACTACTACTACGCAGTGTAGAGTCTAGTCAGCGTACTCATTTACCTCTATCTTTTCTTCTCATCTACATCCTTCTCAATCTATCTGCTTTGTATCTTCTCTCTCAATGTGTGACTTGGGTGGTTATTTGAGTGTACTAGCAACCTTGACACTTGAACGAACTCCCATACACCCACCTCACTATCTTGAGTCTCTTCCTCATCTATTTTGTTCATCTCTATTCTCAAAAATCCTTTCCGTCTTCAATCCCCATTCCACTTATACTGCAAGCGTCATTTCCCTTCATTGTAATTCGATTTCACGTCGATTACTAGCAGGCACTACTTTGAGTAGACTGCATACCCATTGAATACTTCAAGTATCAGTGTAGCAACAATTGTCTCCCCTCTCGTAAACATCATCTACCCTGGCTACCAGACAGTTTATACTGCTGAAGACCGCTGTCAACCCCCATACCCATAGTCACTACAATCACTCGCAAGGTATTAGGGAACACCCATGGCTCTACAACGACAGTTTTATTTGGACGTTTAGACCAGGTAAAGTAGCCCTGTCTAGATATTCACACATACAAACCACTTATAACCACGAATCCAAGGAATATACTGTCAGGATCTCTGGTCCCTTTTACATCAGAGACTACGACAAGGAACACCTTCCCCTCTTTCTTGATCCAGAGCAAGACGACCCTCTTCCTTTCCTGTTCACCTAGTATATGACGAGTCGATGATCCACATCTGCAGACCCAAGTCTTCCCTGTGCAGATCTTCCACACGTCTTCTTTAAGCCAAGAGTCCTTGACTGTAATTATAACTTGGAAAGCCCAAAACCCTATCAATTCTGTGAAAAACCAGCCCTGTATTAACAGGTATAACACCCAAATCTTTCCTGAAACTGTAATCCTCCCTATCGAGTGTCAAGTAGTAACACACAACCAAGAACTCGCTATTCGAAAAGCTCACCCTATAATTGACTCTGAGACCAAACCAGAACAGGGATCATCTACCCCTACAAACACTCAACCGAATCCAGAACCCTCTTCTCTTGTACCACCTGACCCATCCTCAGCATCAGACCTGTTACCAGATCCACCTTCTAACAACCCATCAACCCCTCCCCATGAACCTTCCCCTGATCCATCAGAACCAAACAACCCTTCTTCTCCCATCATTCCATCCACCAAAGGACCATCCATCGCCCCTTGTTGCCCAACCCCTACTCCATCCCCTGAACTGTCAGATCCAGATGAACCAGCCATGTCAGACGTAGCACCTAACGACTCTAACAGCACTTCTGAACAAGGAAGGAAATGGAGAACGTGATGAGGCAAAGCAATGGCTAGCCTCGTTCAACAATTATCTACATCAGAACAAGGCTAGATATGCTGCAGAGGACTCCAAGGTGTCCTTGTTACTCTCGTTCTTCACAGGAGAAAAGGGAGGAGATTGGGCAACCCAATGAATTACAGAGTGGGAAGAAGATGAAGAGGATACAAAGGTTAAAACAGATGAAATGTGGTGGACAACATTGAAAGAGATCCAAGATAGGTTTAAAAGGGACTTCAAAGTGCTTGCTTCTGATGAGCTCACAAGAACGAAAATCAAGAATGCTAGGATGAAGGGAACAGACATCAGTAGTTATAATAGTATTTTCGACATGTATGGGGAAGAATCAGACTTTTGGGAAACGGCCCTGTTGGAGTATTACAAGGAAGGTCTCCCAGAGAAGCTTCAGAAGACAGTGGGAATGACCTGGCCAAAGTGGAAGGATTTTGACGAGTATAGGGAGAGGACGATGGATCTCCATTTGGAATGGATGAATGAGAGAATGAGGGAAGGACAATGAAGACGAGTACAGGCCCTTCTCAAGGAAGGACGGTAGCAAGCATGAATATGCTTATGAACATGGGACCAGGTGCTAACTTGTCCTTCACTCTGTTATCTAAACTAACACCTGAAGAAAGGGATCTGTCAAGAACGTTGTCACTTAGCAATAACCATCCAAGTCACACAGTGAACCAAATAGATTGACGAGTTACAAACGAGACAATATTGAGAGAGATGAAGAGAGGCAGAGAGAATAGAGAAGAAGTAGACACGACTATACTTGACACTGCACTGTAACTGAGAGCAGAGTGGAGATGAAGTGAACAGACTAGGGAACGAACTACAAGTCCTTTGGTATATATATATCAAGGAAGTGAATTGGAAAATAAGTGAATAAGTGAGAATGTCCATAGAGATAGGAATCGGAGGAGATAAAAGATGAGTATATCAGATCAAGTGATGGTAACCGTAGACAGAGAAGACGATGATGGTAAAGATGAGGAAAATGAATAGTAGTCCGTGGAGATAAGAAATGAATGGACCAGCAATTTGTGACACTACCCCCCTCTTATGATGAGCTTGCACTGGAGCTCGTACCTCGTTGTCTGGTCCTGTCGGATCCCAAAGTCCCTCTTCCCATGCGTCATCAAGTCCCTTGTCAATCTCCTTAAACTTCACCTCTTGTGAATTGCTGCTATCATACCCTTTGTCGTATGTATCTCAATCCCATAGTGTCGCGGGGGTATGATGTCCCCAAGAGCCCCAACTGTCAGAGTCCCAACCCTCGTTGTCATGGGGGTTACCCCACCCATTGTCTAAATTGTCATTGTCTGTGTTCTACCAATTACTGTGAAACCAATCGTTTGGGTCATAGTTCCATGTCATACGCCAAAAGAGATCAACTCTGTCGTCATGAGGGTCGTATGGAATTTTAGTGCCTGAGAAGGTAAGTGCAGTTTCTGGTGCAAATGAGAAGGAGATTGTGTTTGGGACAGTGGACATAGTGGAGGTAGACATTTTTTGTAGAATCCGTGTTCGCATGCAGGTCCTTTTAAGACCCTTGCATCTGGACGGGTTCCTAGTTTCGGCAATGTTTTGATGGTGAACACCGTTTATCGATGTCAGTACGCCCGTGGATGCTTCTGATGGAATTCTTCAACCATGTCCGTTACATTCGACAGGTTTGATGTGGGAACCCAAGAGTTCTCAGAGTCAGGGTAGTCCAACCACTTGATGAGATACTGAGTTCCTTTCCTATTTCTGATGGGTTTGGAGTCTAGTATTTTTTCCACGTCATATTATTCATTGGCATCTAACAACTCCGTGGGTGGTTTGGGGTAATTCGGTCCATGAGCATCTGTTTCAACATATGGTGACAGCAATGATGCATGAAAGACGGGATGTATTCACCAGGTCTTCAGTAATTTCAACTTGTAGTTGACCTGACCGATTTTTTCAATGATTTCAAATGAACCATGATGACAATCAGACAACTTAGCTTTTGGTCTCGTTGTGTTTAGGTTCTTCCTGTCAAGTAATACCTTGTCCCCAATCTTGTACCCAGACCATGGTATAGAATGGTTTCCGTGCTGAGCCTTCATCCTCTCTGCCGCCGAAGTTAGACTGGCTTTGAGTTTGTCTCTGAGTCGGTTGAGATTCTCGAGTCGTTCCTTGACTGTCAGTAGATTGGACTGGGGGGTAGAGGCCAAGCTATGCTGGCAAGACGATTACTATTTTCATATTCAAGCTATTCATGTTGTTTGCTGATTGTTATTTTACAGGTGTATTGTTTCATGGTAATTAATTTCTTCACATACACTTCTGCTAACCACCTATAGTGATGTCAGGATCTGTATTGACCCCTGGACCTCTGACCTGACCCCAAAGGGTCAATGCATGACAGATCATGTATTTGTATTACAAATTCTGTACTACTAGAGTGTAGTGTAGTTACAAGTGAAAAAATTGGCTTTATCTTTGCAAGGGGGTCTGGGCTGGAGAATCCCGTACTGGGGCTAGGTAGGTAGGTTCCCTGGCGAAGCCCTTAAATTTTTTTTTTACTGACTAATTGGAGCTGGCAAGCATGCTGGCGGGTGTCAATCTGGTGAGCTGTGAAGTTAAACACATAAATATATGCTCACCAGATGTTTTATGACAATTACACAGTATCTCTGAGCGCGAGCCAGGTAAGGTTCCAACTGTCCGGCAAAGCACGAGACTTGAGGTCATGTGCACATACTATATTTGGCAGGTAAACTTGTGTGAACTTACCTTATATAGAAGGTAAGGTAGGTAGGTTCCTCGACTAAGGCACTAAATTTTTTTCTGACCCCCTTGTATCTTTGACAGATCATGCATTGAACTTGACGAGTCCAATGTCAGACCTGGACAATTTTGACCTGACAGGTCAGACGGGTCCAGACCCCATCCAAAACATCACTGACCACCCAAGACTTCATATCTCACCAATTTTGAAATCGAATGATCTACTTCCCCTGAGTCCCTGACCGACCCAAAAACCTATATCTCCACATCAAGAGTACCTACCATCATTGGAGTCCTCACCCCTTTTTCTTGAAGTTAAACAGAGTCAGAATTCCATGAGCAAAAATATATTGATGATCACCGATCCACAAATCCTTAACACAATGGAGTTTCTTCCTCTGTTCAAGAGATGAATAAAAAGTCTCTTGTAAGGCCAGACAATCAATGTAAGCCCCACCAGGGGACTTACTGGAGTTTACACCCACCCAAAAGTCCATATCTCCACATCCAGAGCACATACAGCTATAGGGTTTCTTTTCCCATCATCCTGACATTAAATGAGGCCAGAATTGCCCTAGAACAATGACATATCAATGGTAAAATCCACTGCTATCACATACCCCCCTCAAATGTCCAAAAACTCATATGTCCACATCCAGAGTACATAGAAATATAGGGTTTATTTCCCCATTGCTCTGACATTAAATGAGGCCAGAATTGCCCTAGAACAGCAGTATATCAGTGGTACAATCCCCTGCTCTCACATGCCCTCCCCCTGGCCCACCTGAAAACTCATCTCCACATCTAGAGGGCATACAGCTATAGGGTTTCTTTTCCCACCATTCTGACATAAAATGAGGCCAGAATTTCCATGGAACAGCAATATATCAATAGTACACTCCTCTGCTCCCACATACCCTCCCCTCACCCATCCAACAACTCATATGTCAACATCCAGAGCACACAGAATTATAGGGTTTCTGTTCCTGTCATTCTGATATAAAATGAGGCCAGAATTGGCCTAGAACAATAGTATAGCAATGGTGAACTCCCCTGCTATTACATACTCTCCCCTTACCCATCCAAAAACCCATATGTCCACATCCAGAGAACATAGAAATATAAGGTTTCTTTCCCCATTAATCTAACATTAATTGAGGCCAGAATTGCCCTAGAACAACACTATATCAATGGTACACTCCCCTGCTCTCACATACCCTCCCCTCACCTCCACATCTAGAGGACATATAGCTATATAGTTTCTTTTCCTATCACTCTGACATAAAATGAAGCCAGGATTTCCCTAGAACAGCAATATATCAATAGTACACTCCTCTGCTCCCACATACCCTCCCCTCACCCCTCCAACAACTCATATGTCAACATCCAGAGCACATAGAATTATAGGGTTTCTTTTCCCTTCACCCTGACATAAAATGAGGCCAGAATTGGCTGGGAACAATAGTATATCAATGGTAAACTCCCCTGCTATTACATACCCTCCCCTCACCCATCCATACACCACTATGCATACACTAAAAATAGTTCGAAGCAGAGAGGGGGGGAATGACACCACATATGCAAAACCTACGAACAAGGATAATGCCTGGGACGCAGTGGACCTCACATGTGTTAGTGTCACGTGTTTGGGCCAGGCGATCCTTGGCAACTCCCGTTGAGGACTCCATCAGCGACGAGTGGTTAGGATTGGGGCCCCTTACTCTTGTCTTTCGACTCTCATCGTCAAAATGCCCGACAGCTAGCCCGTTAAGCGTCACTGTAGTATACAATACTTTAAACATACCAAATACTGATAAAAACACCTCCGTCATAATCCCAAACACCGTGAAGCAGCTCTCCTGGTGGTGGTCATATTTAACCGCCAGATTTTGCTTCAAGATTGGGTCTTCCCGCCGCCTTGTGCATTATATATGATGTTATTACAGTCAGTTAGGAATCATTACGAATACAGTGGACAACAATCGGTTATAGTCATATAATACCACCTGCCCTACTCATGCACATCCCAAATACCACATTTACTCATCTCCAATACATGCTCCCGACTGAGTCCCAAAACGTCTATTCGACAATCTTAATATGATGGACAGAGCATTTACATGTCGTTCGCATTGGATATGACTTATAGTAGTAGTAATCGGAACCCAACGCGAGGTACATACTCACCTTTTTTGTAGTCATTTTCAACTCATGAAATCATTCCCATGGAGCCCACGAATGGCGCAAATGAGTTCATAGCCAATTGCCCGAATAGAATAACTGCAAACGGTATATACTCTGGTAAAGTACACGGGTATATAGGTAGCAGTACAATAGGACATACAAGGGGGAAGCGTTTTATGGGCAGTTAACAGTGCGTACACCTCCTTTTTGACAATATCAAGATGACATCGCGTCGCATCAGATTTCGCAGAGTGATGTCTTGAGATGCCAGAAAGGCATGTATTTCGGAATTTTTGACAATGGAAGGAATATGGACGTATATCACAAGTCCCCGAGACGCAGTGTGGATCGTCACCTTTAAAAGTTTACTGTCAGTCGAAATAAGCAATAAACGCGAAAACTCACTGAACAAGGCCGTCTCAATTGAAGGAATAATCGGACGATGACGTTAATAGCACCCATATAAACAAATAAGGGCTGCATCGTGGAACAAGGAGGGAGTTTACCTATCAATTTACCGACAAATGCATATGTAAAGTTGAGAATACGGTGTTCAGACTTTCCGAAAATGTAGGGGGGGCTTTGACGACGGTAAGCGGATGCATGTATCCAATAGAGAAAACAAACGCACTTATCAAATAATCCCCTGTAAAACTTAGAACCCTCCCAAGGACTAGACATATAAAATGGCCATGGTAAGACCCCATAGTCCTCCCCAACAAAGGACGCCCGAGGTCATCAAGCTGCAACTGCCAGCCATTAAGAGTTGTCAACTCTGGTGTGGGGTCAGTATGGACCCGATCATGCAGAGGAACAATCCAGCAAAAACAGTCCCCAATGTAACGCGGTTGGTGCGACAACTCCCTGGCATATGCAGTGTATGTCTCTACTGGAGGCCCCATACTTTTCATCCAGCCCCTACTGCCATATTTGGCAATAGCAGCTCGACATTCAGCATCGTCGAGCCCAGGAGGGAACGTCAACAAAGTGACCTTGTCCAGGAAGGTAGCACGAGGGAAGAGTGAATATACTGCCTCGAACGTAGCAAATGTCAAGGTTGTTGGTACACTCAATAACCACCCAAGTCACACAATAAGAGAGAGCCAGTTACAAGAGAATAGATTGATCGAGAGAGAGAAAGGAAAATAAAGAGATAGAGAGAAGGTAAGCTGACTAGGTTCAACACTGCGTAGTAATAGTACGGAGCGGAGACGAAGTGAACGAACTAAGGAATGGGTTACAAGGATCACAGGTATATAAGTAAAATATGAACAGATGGGAAAGAATCAGTAATAATAGACGGTATCATGTGGAAATGTCAAAGGCGAGAGAATAATGAGCTAGATATGGATAGATGAAGGTACTGGATCATAAGAAATGATTGACAGTGAGAATGTCCATGGAGATAGGAATTGGAGGAGATAAGAGTATGAGTCATAGATCTGTTAGAGATGGTACTATAGACGATGATGAGAAATGGTTGATGTTTATGGGGTTAAAGTGAGAAAGGCGGGAAATAAGTAGTAAAGGGAAAAGAATAGAAAGGAAATGAATAGGGCGGGGAACGATTCGTGACAGCAAAATTCTGCACCACGGCTACACAGTAATTTTAGCATGGACAGGACATAAACAAAAAAATAAAAAAACTAACCGGAATGAAAGGACATCAACATGTCAAATACAGAACGTACACAAGCGACAAGCTGGACAGTAAGACTGCCCTTCCGAAAATCGAAGACGGCGTCTATTCCGCGGTGACTGTGCAATCGGTCGTAGGATCGTATTATATCCCGTGTGACTTGCAGCGCAAGCTGAAACGAAGATTTCTGACCTGGACATGCTTCGTATCGGTATCCACAGGACTCAAGGAACACCCCCACATCATGGGCGTAACGCGACTGGACATAGAGGTCCAGTTCCGAATTCGACCAACGCTCACGAAGAAGGAACTGGAGGACGACCGATCCGGAAACAATAAAGCATGTGCGGAACTGTACACACTGCAAAGAGGGGAGATGGTTGTCTTCAAAGAACGGAGTATACAATGTCGGAAACCGAAACAGAAGTAGAAGGAGGGCATCGACACGCATTTTGAGGAAACGGCAGACCCTAGAGATACGATAAAGCTCGTCCGTAGATAGATGTGACAATATACGGTCAACCAGTTCGGGAGACCTATACGCATTAAGTAACGACATCAGGAAAGAGAAAAAAGAAACACACAACTCCCCAAACCCACAGGTATTAACGGACAGCGATGAGAAAGGAGCCATGAATACGCAACCAAGACGAGTGGGCACAAAGACACAGAGGAAATATCAAAGACGGCTAAAACTTGACAATAAAGAGAAATAGCAGTGCAACGGCACTCCATACCTATACGGGTTTGGAGAGAATTTCATCGATGGGATGGGCCGCAGCAACAGAGTTACATATTCACCAGGTGGGACTCGTTATAAAACATGTACAAATACAAGCCGTACATAAACGAAAAGCTGCAAAGAGGAGAGAAGGAAAAAAAAAAAAAGGGGGGGGAGGGGGGGAGGGAAGAAATTTGCGCATGTAGTTCTATAGTATTAACATAACAACATGGCTTTCGTAGCGTAGTAGTTAAGCGGCGGGTAATCCTCGCCGTTAAGTACTAAAATTTGAGAATGTTTGGGTTCGATTCTCGAAGCAGTATAAAACTGAGGTCTTTTTGAAGTACCGTAGCCAGTTAATAGATCACATGAATTTTCATCTACAAAAAGTAACACTTTCACACGGCGCAGCAATCCGCATCCGAAAAATTTGGCTGGGTTGGCAACGAAAATGCATCGAAAAATAACGATTCCTATAAATAGTAATTGTAATGTTGGATTAAATGTAGGGAAAAATCACGGTTGATATCCATGTAAGAGCTCAAATGGTGATTTTCCGGTGGCTGAGTGAACTCTAGTGTTGTGGCTGAACTCCATGTAAGGTATATAGTCCACCCAGTCTTCCTGTCGGTAGTTACAGAAGATCCGTAAGAACTGTTCTAGTTCCTGGTTGTATTGTTCAGATTCCCCGTCGGTCTGTGGGTGATAAGCTGTGCTGAGTGCTGATATTATTCCTAGTTTCTCATGGACTGTGGCCATGACTTTACTAGCGAACTGTGGTCCTCGATTGGAGATCATTTTATCCCACAGCCCGTATCATCACCATGTGTGATCAAGCAGGAGGCTGACCATACTGTCGCTGTCAATTGTTTTTGTACATGGCAATATAATGACAGTTTTTGTTGACTTGTCGACCACGACATGTATTGCATTGAATCCTTTACATTCAGGAAGAACTGTGATGAAGTCGGTCATGATAGTTCTGAAAGGATGTTCTGGAATTTCAGTGGGTACCAGGGGGACCCAAGTCAGGTGATTTTTCGGTTTCGTTAGCTGGTGTAGTCTCTGACGAAGACTGACATTCCTGGCCACCAGAACTCTCTGCTGACTAGTTCATAGGTCTTGTGTCTGCCCGGGTGTCCTGCCGCTAGGGAATCGTGGTGTAAGTTCACAGTGTCTCATCGGAGATCATCGTCGGCTGGAACATAGATTTTTCCTCGGAACAATATAATTCTGTCCTCGTAGTTCCACTCCTGTAGGTTTTTCACCAGAGACCGTGGTCCATTTCGTAGAATAACATTGAGGGCACTTACTACTTTGAGGTCCCTCTTGGGTGATTCTCTGATCCTTTGACGCAATTCCAAGTCTCCTATAGCCGTTACAGTCCCTTGTCTGGTCGCTCGAATTTGGAAAAACTTGGGATCGAGGAGGATCCTGTTGGCATTGTCGTTTCCACTCTGACTCAGTGATCTGGTCGTCTGGACAATGGATCAGCTTTGTTAAGGCTTCCCGGTTTATGGAGGAGGGAAAACTCAAATTGTGTGAGGAATAATGCCCAGTGTGCTTGTCGTCGGCTGAGTTTCTGAGCTGTCTGGAAGTATTTTAGGTTTTGGTGATCGGTCAAAACCTCAATGGAGTATGGGGCTCCTTCTAGATAGTGTCGCCATGCTTCTAGTGCTCGTATGATTGCAAGTAGTTCTTTATCATGGATGTCATAGTTTCGTTCCATCTCAGAAAGGGACTTAGAGATATACGCCACTGGATGCCATTGGTTGTCTTCTCCGGTTTGCATAAGTATGCCTCCTGTTGCATATTCTGATGCGTCAACTTCTACTCGATACGGTTTGGTATGGTCGGGCATCAGTAGGACTGTTTTAGACATAAAGGCCATTTTGAGAGACTGAAAGGATTCCTCCATTTCCATTCCCCAACTCCACTGATTGTCCTTCCTTGTTAGGTCAAACAGTGGTCATGCAATTTTTGAGAAGTCTTTGATGAACTGTCTGTAAAAGTTTCCGAATCCTAGGAATGCTTGTACTTCCTTTACCGTCTTTGGTGTTGGCCATTCAATTACTCCCGCTACTTTAGCAGGATCCATTGCTAAGGTGTCATAGGGGACAATAAGGCCTAAGAAGTCGACCTTATCTGTTTCGAACGTGCATTTCTCGGGTTTCACATATAAGTCATTGTCCTGTAAACATTGCAGCACCTTTTGTACAAGTTCACAATGTTCTGCTAAATTGTGGGTGAATATGAGAATGTCATCCATATAAATAACAACCTTCCCTTGATCGATGAGATCCTTAAAGATAGTATTCATCATTGCTTGGAAGGTGGCCAGTGAATTCATCAGCCCAAAGAACATGACTGTTGGTTTGAATTCCACTCATCTCCTTCTTTGATCTGGATGTTGTTATATCCCCATCATAGATCGATCTTAGTGAATATGTGTGTGTTTTTGAGTTTGTCGATCAATTCCAGGATAAGAGGTAAGGGGTACGCATTCTTTACGGTACCCTTGTTAAGTTCTCTATAGTCTTGTACTGGTCGTAGTTTCCCGTCCTTTTTTTTTATGAAGAAGAAAGGACTTGCCATAGGTGACTTTGATGGTTTAATGTATCCTTTTTCGAGGTTTTCATTTAGGAAGGAGTCTAACTCGGTTTTTTCGTTTGGTGAAAGGGGATATGTTTTGCATGTTCGTGGTTGGAAATCCTTTTGTAGTTCGATTGCGTGATCCCAACTACTTCGTTGGGGTAGGCGTTCCGAGGTTTTCTTGTCGAATACTGACAAGTAATTGTGATATTGCTGGGGTATCCGTTCTTCTGGCGATGTCAGTTGATCTGTTGTTGATTTGTTTTCAACAGTTTGTTGTGCTTTTGTACAAACTGTATGGATACTCAGCTTGGCTTCGGATAATTCTTCGTCTTGATCATTTGGGGCATCAATATATTCCATGGCGAGTTGACTCCATTGGTGTGGGACATTCCATTGTCCAGTTGTATCTTCTGAAGGTAACAGCACCCCCAGTTTGATCTGCTGCAAGCAGGTCGACATTGTCCCGCTACCTTTGGCTGTACTACTGGTTTATAGTGTCCTACGGGTTCTTTGTATGATACTTGGTAGTCCCGATGGTACATCCTAGGGTGGAATATTTCAAGTTGTCTTGGTTTCGTAGGATGTATATTCGACTTAGCTTTGATTTTTACTGGGGTTATTCCTGTACACAGGGATCAGTGCAGCGTGTCAGGTTAACTTCTGAGATTGCCCAATCGATCTCTGGGTTGGGGTGTTCTAACCAATCGGTACCTAGAATGATATCGTGATCGCCGATGTCTGTAATATAGAATTCAGCAGTTTCTTCATGATGGGACTTTTGATCTTGTGCCATGGTATAGTGCATCACCCATCCCATCACATTTTCGGATCCATCGACATTTCGTACTGGGAAGGGGTTTTTTATGGGAATTCGATTGAGGTGATAGGTGATGTTTTTGAGCGAAGGTATTGTTGATGATGATCCCTTCTGCTCCACTGTCCAGCAGAGCCATTGCGTCGATTTTTCGTCCAGTTATTTTACCGATTAGTTCTGTTTTCAATTCTATCAAGGAAATCTGCCGATTTCGAGTGATTGCCGTGATTCTTAGCTCAGATGGGAATTGTGGCTTATGAAAGGGTATAAGGCTCGTGTATTGCCTATTTTTTTACTGGTATACATGTCCATACTCCTCCTCCTGGGAGGTATTTAAAAATCTGTTTGTGTTACAAGATCCTTTAGGTATCCTGCTGCCTTCTCCTTCTTTTCTCCCGATAGTGACCTGATTTTGGTGGTCAATTCCGAGATGTCCTTCAATGTAGTGTTTGTTCTGGAGGACGAGGGCTCTGTGGTGGCTGTGGTTGTTTCTTATCGAAAGTCTTGAGGCTGTGTTGTTGGTAGTTGTTGTGGTTGACCTGGGAAACGTAGGGCAATTCCATGTGGTGTGTCCCTTTTCGTGACAGCCGAAACATCTTCCTTCCTTTCTCATCTTTTCTCTTCCTTCATTGGTCAGTTTAGGTGGATACTTAGTATTTGGAGATGCACCTGGGGTATTACTTTGGAAGGCATTCAATTCCATGCTCCTCATTCAGCTTCCTCCTGTGCTTTGCGATCCCTTAGTCTGCTGCCCTCCTTCCCCTCATTGTTTATTCCATAAGGCCTTCTCTGTTTGTCTTTGCACCCAGATCATGTGTTGTTTGACCACAGCCTTCTGCAGTGCTGCAAGGTTCTTGGGTTGAGATGATAGAAAAGAAATTCAGTCTACCAATCCTTTCAGAAGCCCTTTTCGATAGTGCTTCATTAATGCCTTGTCGTTGTAACCAGTATCTTTACCATATAGTTTGAATTGGGAGTTGTACTTATCTATGTCTGCTAAAGCTCCCTCCATTCTTATGGTTTCTATTTTTGTTTGTGCTTGAGATTCCCGGGATGCTGGTTTAAAATCTCGCAGGAACTCTTGTTTTACTTCTCGTAGGGTCCACGACTTCTTCTTCGTTATAGATTCCAGTGACGAGTCTTCGTCTTCACTAGTCAATTCTTCATCACTGTCACTATAGTCATTGTCTTCGTAGATTTTCACCATCATGTCGTGAGCCCATCGCCCTGCTTCTTCTCCTGTGAAGAGAGTGAGAAGTAGCGATACACTGGGTGCAAACACTTGTAATTCCTTGGATATACAGAGGAATTACATAAGACTTACACTGGTACACTCAATATGTAAGTCCACTTGACTTACTGAAGTATTACCAGAGACCAAGAAAAATAGAACAATTATACATGACTATTGTAAGGCATGAAGTCTCACAGTGGTCTTTGGTAATACTTCAGTAAGTCAAGTGGACTTACATATTGAGTGTACTAGTGTAAGTCTTGTGTAATTCCTCTGTATATCCAAGGAATTACAAGTGTTTGCACCCAGTGATATTTTCTCATCCTCCGTAGGGTAGACCTTATTGTTGAGCTGAAGATAGTTGTTAAACTCGGCTAACCAATCTTTTGCCAGGTTCTCTGGTTTTGCCCCTCTTTCTTTTGTGGTTCTGTTAGGAGGGTTAGAGAGATCATCATCGTTGGAATGGATATCAGCAGGGGTTCTATTCGCTCCTCCTGCAGCAGCAGTAGCTGAGGTAGGTTCGCCATGTTCAGATATTATGAGGGAAGAATAGAGGGTGTGGAAATCGATTGTTTCTTGTGGGTGAACAGATATAGGTTCTTGAACTGCACTGGGGGTGCTGTCAGATGGAGATCTGTTTTGTGGTTCGGTCGGAGGAAGTGGTAGTTCGGATTTGGGGACAGTTCCATGGTTAGGGTCTGACTCTTCAAATTGAGGATGTGATACGGGTTCGGTTATTGGGAGTTGGGTTTCTGAGGTAGGTTCTGACGGAATGTACTGTCCAAGTGCTAGTATGGGTCCAAAGCTGTATTCTAGCTCTGTTCATGTGAGAGTTCGATTGTGTACAGAGAGTCGGTTCAGACACAGATTGATTGGACAAACGTCCCACTGGTTATTTGAAAGATAGCAGTCCTTTTGACTTCGGAGATGATATGCGTGAGGTCGAAGGATACAGATAAGGGGAATGTGAGGTGACGAGGTACGGCTGGGGGCTTGTGAGGCAACGCGTGATCGAGTTGCTCTAGGGATTCCACTTTCAGACATACACTAATTGGCATTTTCAGGCTCTGGAAATAGGTGGTCCACTGATCGATGGAGATGTCTTCCCAGTAGAATCCTTGTTGATAGTAGTCGTTTATTCTGGGAATTTGAGTTTGGAGGTATTCTCCATGTTCTTCTTGGCAGTGTTCCAAGATGTCACTGTCTTCGTAGTCATCATGGCTGAACCAACAAGGAATAGGGGTGTTTCCAAGTTGGGCGAAATAACAAGTGTTTGTGATTGCCACGTAGCACAGGGATGTGTTCTCAGGGGATATCTTTATTCGGAGGTATTCAAAGATGGTTACTTCACCTTTGGCCCACGTTCTCTTGTTTAGTTTAATCCAATAGTTATCAAATGTGACGGCATGTTTTTGTACTGCGTCTTTAACTTGTTGTGAGTAGTCCTTGAAGCTGTTTGGGTCTGAATTCTCAATCCTGTAAGGATATTCTGGTGGGGGTTGGATCCGTAGATTGTTAAAGAATGGTTCGAAGTTGAGAGCCAGTGTGTATGATTGAGGGTTTTTTAGGATTTCAATTACAGAGTCGGTCAGCGAGTCTGGTTTTATGTCTCGAAACTGTGTAGATGGGGGATGACTTCATGCAACAGCTCCTTGAACTGTTCACACCAGCCGACCTGTGAGGCTCCTCACACAGGGTAGAGATGATGGGCTTGGGGCACCGTAGGGGAAGGATGGAAGAATAGGAAGATTTAATACAACAGAAGGATTTGTGTTGAGTTGCGAGGTCTGTTTGTGAGGTGGGTGTAAGAGAGTCTGTTCAAGTGTCAAGAACATTCCAAGTCACACAGTGAACCAAACGAGACGATATTGAGAGAGATGAAGAGAGGCAGAGAGAATAGAGAAGTAGTAGACACAAGTAGAAGATGAGTAGCTGACTATACTCGACACTGCACTGTACTGAGAGCGGAGTGGAGACGAAGTGAATAGACTAGGGAACTAACTACAAGTCCTTTGGTATATATATCAAGGAAGTGAATTGGAAATAAGTGAATAAGTGAGAATGTCCATGGAGATAGGAATTGGAGGAGATAAAAGATGAGTATATCAGATCAAGTGATGGTAACCATACTCATAGTCATGGAAAGTGACGGTCTTCCACACTTTCAGCACAGTAAACTTTTTTGTTTACCTTGAGCCTCACTGAACTCTGCGGGGACCCAAGCTCTACCCCATTGTTCTTTAACATCTGCAAGATGTTTCTATGGCTAAAATTTTGAGGTCAATCGAAGTGGAGTGCTCAAGATGAACAAAAAGTTTAGATGTACATAATGTCATGGGACTGTCACTTTCTGTGACCCTGAGTAGACAGAGAAGACGATGATGGTAAAGATGAGGAAAATGAATAGTAGTCTGTGGAGATAAGAAATGAATAGACCAGCGATTCATGACAGGATCGACTTCGAAAGCTAGGGGCATGTTTCGTGTGTAGACAACCTGGACACATGAGCAATGAATGTCCCCGAGGTCTTCAACAGCTCAAACCATGTCCCAAAACCTTCCTCCTTGTGCTGTTAGGACAGCCGAAACTTCAGTTCCATCGTTGTCATCTAGTTTGCCACCAGTAACAGTAGCTCAAACATTGTCGTTGTCTTCATCTCGTAATGTAATCAAGGACATTTGGATATGGTAAATAAGGTCAAAGGATTGGAAGGAGAAGAGAAGGAACAAGCGGCTGTATATTTGAAGGACATTATGTCAAAATTGGATTTTTGAAACACTCCTCTGCTACGTCATCAGGAGTTGTACAGTATACTGGACAATTTTTGAACAATCGATATAGTGTGTTATACCCTCTAGTGAGCGTACCCTCCCTTCAGAATTAAGAATGTTGGCAATCACTTGTAACCAACAGGTACCTTCAATAACACTCAAAACTGAACTTATTGGCAAAATTACCAGCAGAAAAATCGACGCAGATGCCCTAATAGACAGTGGTATAGCTGTTTTGCACAAGAAAATCAATTAACCCTTCTTCCCATTAAAATGTTGACAGCTCCGAAAATACCATGGGATGGGTACACCATTACACCACTCAAAAACTCCAGATCTATTCCCAGGACAATAAATTGTATCATGAAGAGATGGCTGAATTCTATGTTACGGACATTGGAGATCATGATATAATACTTGGCACTGATTGGCTGGAGGAGCATAATCCAGAAATAGACTGGTCATTCTCTAGGATGAATATGGTTAGATGTCCTGAAACGTGTACCCTAAAACAACCCCCCATTCTCAATTTACGAACTAAACCCACAACTTCTAAACTGAATATTGTCGATCCACGAACCAACCACAAAGATTATCAAGTAACATGGTCAGAACCAATTGGACAATTTAAACCAATTATACAATCAAAGGTTGTGGGCCGATGACACCGAATTCCTATACAATTGTCCCATCATTTTTCGAATTCTACTGCTATCTTTACTGAAGAAGACTTCAGTCGAGACGAGATCCCGAGTCAGTGGGAAAAGGAAGTGTTAGAGAAGCTATTTGGAAAAGAAAGACAGGACTCAACATCAGACTCGGAATTATCTATACGAGTGGGATTTACCAAGGCTCAAGAACTTGCAGAAGCAGCCCATAAAATGGAAGGAGACGTATTACTTACAGATAAGATTCCATCCCAATATCATCAGTTCTTATCAGTTTGTGACAAACAAACCTCAGAGCAACAACTGAAACGTGGAGAATGGGATCACGCTATTGAATTGAAACCAGACTTCATACCCCGCCCTTGCAAAACCTATCCCTTATCTCCGAATGAACAGGAAGAGCTCAACAATTTTATTAAGGAAATTTTGGAAAAGGAATACATTAGACCGTCAAAGTCTCCTATGGCAAGTCCTTTCTTCTTTGTCAAAAAGAAAGACAGAAAACTACACCCTGTACAGGACTATCAAGCACTAAATAAGGGAACCATCAAGAACAAATACCCTTTACCACTCATATCGGAAGTACTACGAGAAGAGTTGAAAGCAAGTCTGACGACTGCTGCAGAGCTGATGAAGAGACAAAATATGGATCATGTAAAAGAAGGGGTGAAATTCAAAGTCAGAGACAAGGTACTATTAGACAGAAAGAACTTAAAGACAACGAGGCCAAAAGCTAAGTTGGCAAATTGTCATCATGGACCATTTGAGATCACTGATGTAATCAGTGAAGTTAACTACTGTCTCAAATTACCAAACACCTGGCAAATTCATCTGGTCTTCCATACTTTGCTTCTATCACCATACAAAGAAACTGAAGTCCATGGAGTGAATTACCCAGGTGAACCAGCCGAATTGCTTCCAGAAGATAACAAATACAATGTTGAAGCAATTTTGGATTTGAAACCAACTAGGAATTGACGGGGAGTGCAATATTTGGTCAAACGGTTAGACTATGCAGACTCAGAAAATTCATGGGAACCAGCATCAGGATTGACAAAATTGAAGGATATATTCGAAACCTTCCATCAACAACATCCAGATGCATATTGTCCACCAAACCTCATACAATCAGGATCTACAGTAGGGTCAATGGGAAATAGTTTTGCGGATATTTGGAAAAGTACATGTGTGCTCCAGGCAAAAGCACAGCTTAAAGAGGGGGTAATGTCATGAACTGCTACAGTTCTTTGCCCTCCTTCCTCTTTTACTTCACTATGGAACCCTTTCTCTGATCATTTGTCCATCGCATTTCCTCGATAAACCCTTTAACCTTATATTTCTGACTTTGAACTTTATAAAACCTGTCAAACTCTATAATAACTGTCGATCAATCTTCCCATATTTCTTATCTTGTATCCATTCTTCCTATCTTTAACTTGATTGATCTGATCTTCCTATCTTTCTCAACCATATGGTACCATTCTATTTTTACTTACTCCTCCCATCCCTTCACATTTCTCCTTCCCATCTGTTTCGCATTTCTCATATATACTTGAGATCTCTTGTAACTGATTCCCCATTTCGTTCACTTTGTCTCCACTCCATACTACTACGCAGTGTAGAGCCTAGTCAGCCTACTCATTTACCACAAACCAGGAATCCACACTTCACAGAGGTGTCGTGCACCTGGAATCCACCTAGAATGCATTCATGAACCAGGAATCCACACATTGTGGAGGTGTCGTGCACCTGGAATCCACAAGGAATCCACACTTCGTGGAGGTGTTGTGCACCCTGAATGTGCATTCCCACAGTTGTCATGGACATAGAATTGTCCTGGAATGTACTTTCATTTTGCTGACCCGTCATTTGCAATGATTGAACCTCTCCCCTTGCTGAGTGGTTCCAGTAATAGGTGGTTTTTGTAATTAAGCGCTAGGAACTGCACCCAAACACAAAACTACGAGTGTTCTGAGTAGTCAGAGTGCTCAAACTCCCAGTTTACTTGTACTATAAGTTCTTTTGATGAGGGTTTTTCAATGAAGTTAGCGCTTAGTGCACAACACAATAAACACAAGTTTAACACCAAGGGGATCAATGAGTCCCTAAAATCAACACTTAATAGACCAGAAGGTCAACACAAAGATCACAGTTATAACCCCAAAGATGTTCAATTTTAAAACTCTATTATCTCCAACACAATGTTTATACTCATAGCGAGTGCAGTTAAGTTCGTTTAGAAGCTTTAGTCTGTGTTTCATGTCCTCTACTATTGCTAGCAAGATCCGATACTCTACAGTACATGGCTTGGGTAGCTACTTGTAATATCTGATCCTTTTATACTACTTGCAGTCACAACTACACAGTTACCTATTTCTTTTCGAGGTCCACTAAAAGGTACGTAGAGAAAAATATAAAACAAATCGAAAAGTCCGCTAGCGAGTTCTACCTATTTCCTCATAAGTAAAGACTTGCTTATTAGGGTATACAGAAACTGTGCAATATTATCTAAATATTCGTAGGAACTTTCTTCAGTTCCCTTTGTAAGCTGTCTGGTGTTTTCGTGTACTGTCCTGATTAGCGAGCATCGCATCTATGACTCAGAACGCTCCACTTATGACTGCTAGGTCCTTTATACGCGTCCTTACGCTAGGGGCATAGGGTTTTCTTGTAGTTTCTCTATTCCGTTCGGTTTTTCCTTTCCCTTTTTCTCCATTCTATGTATTGCCAGCAGTCTACTACTGAGTCCTACATACAAGTCCAGCTCTTCTGCAGTCCTTTTTGCATACTTATTCCTTCCTTAATGCTTTCAACACCTAGCTAGACAATTACTGACAGATTTATCCTTATCCAGAAATAACGTTACCCATTTGGGTTGTATTCTGATCTTTCGGATGTATTGCGACTAAGGATGTACACGGGTATCGGGTATATCTGTGGTAATCACTGAGGGTTTCAGGCGGGTACGGGTACGGTGTCAGAAATGCTGACCCGAAGCACACCGCCACCCAAAGCTGTGGTCTGCACAGGTTTGGTCCCAGTCATGCGTCAAGTAGTGGTGGAGTTTCAATAAATGAAAATCAGACCACTTTCTCATCTGTGATGATCGCACTCTCACTCCCGACGCTTTTTGCAAGCGCAATATATGCGGCATGTCTAAGCAATTGATCTGGTGGCAGCCACATCCCTTCAAGGGCCTTTATCATTGAGACACCCTGGTCCAAGAGTGCTTTGTGGATATTCTGAGTATGCTTTGTGCACCTCAGAGTCATCAAACCCGCTACTTCAAGGGATGGATCCATAAATGATTTATCCAGGCTTTGCCGTTGACCGATCAGTCCTCTTCGCAACATTCGCTTTCTAGTCATTCTAATTGGCTGTTATCGCTTCTCTAAGTTCTAAGCTGCTGAACTATCATCCTGTACGCTGGCCTGGATATCAATCACTCCACTCGCACACCATGATATCAACTCTCATTTCCAATTTCTTCTTGCCTGGTGGCGAAGGGATTAGGTATTTAAGCTGGTTAAGTCTTTGGTAAAGTCTTTATTGAGGCTCACTAGGTTCCAAAAAGTGTCATCATGAAGCCGAAACTTCATCTACTCAGTCTACGGCACACTCTACTTCTAGGTCTTCCTCTCTTGCTTCCTCTGCTTTGTCTACTATTGCCACCGTCGTGAACGCTGCAGGTAAAGCTGCCCGTAAAGTTGTCAAAGCTGTCAAGAACGTTGGTAAAAGATGGCGCCACTCCACACCCTTTGGCGATGATATAACAATCACAGAAAGTAAGTGTCTTGCTATTTTTATATGCAGTTACTCATATTACTCTTAGATCCTATTCTTATCTCTGACAACGATTCAGCCAACACCTCTGAAGTAGAAAGCGAGTCTCAAGAAGTGAAGGATGCCAAGGAGCTGGGTGTGTTCTGCTATTCATCAATTTGGTTCTTACTAACATTCACATTGATAAGATCGGCTTCAGGCACGCTGGACATCACCAGTCTACTCGTTCTTCAAGGAGAAAGTCACTGTTGCTTATGATCAGAATCGAAAATATCACTATTTCTCATGCAAAGCCAGTCGTTGCAAGGGAACTGGGGGTGTTCGACGCTATCTCGATGGCAAAGATCATTCCTCCACCGGCAATCTCAAGAAGCATGCCATCATGTGCTTTGGCAAGGACGCTGTCGATGCTGCTGCCCAGGGCTTGAAGGAGGTTACCAGTAATCAGAACAGTATCTATGCCATGTTCACTGGTGTAGGTGATCGAATGGTCAGTGTGACTCATAGGATGCATACAGATCCTGAACATCGGTATGTGATTCTTCATTTGATAAATTTTTTTTGCATAAGGCTGATGTTCTTTGCAAGGTGTGCCCTGGTTCAATGGATTACTGAAAGCTGCCGCCCCATCAAGATCATTGAAGACCGGAAACTACGTGAAATAGTGCTAGCGGGTCGTCCACAGGCCAGATTTTCGCATCGACGGGAGCTTGCAGAGGATATTGATACAGCCTTTTGCATCTCTCATGATCAGATTGGAACAATTCTCAAGGTGTGTGTTTCTTAATCGCATTCTGTATTTATTCTGAGCCTCCCTATACTAGGACTATGATGGGAAAGTCAGCTTTGCCTCTGATTGCTGGACATCTCCAAATCATCGTGCCTTTGTTGCATGGACAGTCCATCTTCAGTTTCAAGGCAAGCTGCTTGTGTTTTTGCTTGACGTTTTTGAGGTTCCTGAAGTTTGTACTGTCTCTCTATCTTGTGATATATTTACTCATACATTTATATTCTAGTCTCACACAGGTGCTACTCTTGCAAGA